>SKCR01055143.1:0-45472 GCA_019454045.1 Zanthoxylum bungeanum | reverse complement strand
TAAACAAAGGACAGATAGTGGTTGACCATCAGGAATCGGTAAAAAATTGAAGGCAAGGTGAGGGCAAGTCATAAATGGAGGGTTCTTTTGAGGTAACCAGACACGTGTCGTTATTAAATGAACGTGGCAGAAAAAGGAGTGCAAGTACACGTAGTTGAGTTCACGTTAAGACTGGTAGCCGGTCCCGTCCACCAATCAACCAGCTGTCTATATCTTGGAGTTGATGATTTAATTTGAAAGCCCGTTGTTTTTTACTTGATGATAGAATCCGTCGACGTTGCCGGAGATCTGGATTCTGTCTGAACTTGTTTGACTGACGTGGAAACCATGTTTGCTTTCAGTGGTTTATTGTTATAGTCAAGGTCCATGGACTGCATATTTTGTTGGCACATCCTTTCTAGGAAGGATAGTTAGGTCAAAGTTTATTCTTGGATCAACGGAAAATTTTTTAGAAGAGTTTCGAATTGATTTTTTTTTTTAATTTAAATCCTTATTTTTACCTGAAAATTTTGAAATTCAATCCCAAATTCATGAATTTTTCTCCCAATATAAAATGCATGATATTTTTTTATCCTAAATTTATAATCTTTATAAAATTAAAATTGACAAATCTATATTCATCTAGACCTTTACATAATAATGATAAATCACAAAGTTAGGGAAGCACGATGTCACCTTAGGAAAGCATCAAGAGGCACTTGTTAGGGTTGGTGCTGAGAGCGCCGATCCGGATCGTATTTATGTATGGTTCATGAATACGAACAATTTCTTTTCTATAATACGTGTGCGTACGCACGCACACAATGTGCGTATACGCGTATACACGTGTATACATACATGCGCAGACCTTTTGTCTATATTCGATCTAATTTGATTAGATTGAAAAATCTGGTTTAGTGTATGTATATATAGACAAAGACCTCGAGTACTTACAAACGTAGTGAGCAGTTACAATGTAGGTTGTAATTGACATTGGGAAGCGTCACTATAAGTTCTATATTCTCAAATAAAGTTCCTGGTCAAGATTTACTGACACGAGTATATTAGTAAAACACACTGAGGCCAATATATATCTTATATTGAGACTTGATCCTATTGTTTATCCCAATGAGCCATGAGTCTTAGGAGACTCGTATAGACATGTAGTTATTTATTCGATAAATATTGAACGACTCACCGAAGATTTCATAATAGATGGTACACCAATATCAATAGAAATCTTCTCGAGTCGAGTAGCATATTAATCCTTAAACTTGAGATACCACGGTGGATATATGAGTTATCCTCCACACTTTGATGGCAGTCACGTCACTGACCTATTTCGGTCAGAACTCCACCTATTCGTTTGGTGTAGATTGATACTCATGATATCCGATGTGTATCAAGATAAAATTCGCATTCCTGTGTACAAGGCAGAGGTATCTTGTACGCGTTTGCGATCTATTAAATCTATGATCGTGGTACACTGCAGAAGCGAGTTCCGAGTGTTATTTATAGATCGTAAATTTGTAAATCAATTATATTATACCTTCGGGATTTGACGTTCCCATCTATATCTCTGGTATAATATGGATAGCATATGACGGAGGGATTATACGTATGCGATGATCTCGACTTGCATAGTTCAACCAGTTTATATGTGGTCGTCATAATTTACGACTGGGTGATTTATGAACACGTAATTGGATTATATAACGGATAAACCTGAACTTAGAGAGTCTCATAATGTGAAGTATACTCGTTGAGCAATTGGGCAACGTATTATGAATAATACTGATTATTCATAATATTTTATCGGATTAAATTAGTTAATTTGAATCGTTTAATCAGTAAACGAAAATGTTAGTTCCATTTTTATTGGTAATGTTCGTAACCAAAGAAGTTCAATTAAGTTGTAATAAATCTTGAAGAACTTGGAGCAATTGGACTGGTATTTGGCAAATTTGAAGCAAATTCGTTAGTGTTGTGTTCATTGAAGCTTTCGAACATGTGGCGTTAGTGGCACGTTTGCTGTTGGGTTCGAATGAAATATTCCAGAGAGCAAACATTCGTGGTGCGTTCGAGTAAGTGTTCGAACGAAACATTCCAGAGAGCACGCATTCGAGTGGCGTTCGAACGCCCGTGTAGAACTGAGTTATTTTGGACAAGTTTTTAACCTAATTTGGTATTATGAAGCCTCTCTTTTTACCCTACCTATATAAAGAACATATAGTCATCTTCCCCCAATGTTGAAAACATGTTCTCTTAAAGCTGTAAACCTTCATAACTTTTCAACATTCTTGTTCATCACCTTGAAGACTCTTTTGAATCTCTCGTCTTCGTTTCTTTGGTGATATAGATCTTCGTTTTACCTGGTTTATGTCTTTTCAAGATGGTCGTGATGAGATATTCCTCCTCTGACATGGGTTGAGTTCAGTGTGGATTTCTTGTCTAGATTTTTGCCACAGAGTATCAGAAATGCCAGAGCCTGAGAGTTTGAATAGTTGGTACAGGGCGAGCAGATGACAGTTTCCGAGTATGATATACGATTTACACGATTGTCTCGCTATACCCCACATTTAGTCGGTACAGAGGAAATGAAGGTGAAGAGATTTGTAAATGGACTTCGAGATTACTTATTTCACTTCATTCACTTCACAGAGGCCATTACCTACACTCAAGTTTTAGATGTTGCCTTGCGATTTGAAGCGCGGGCCAGAGAGAGACAAGCAGAGAGGGAGTCTCGAAAGAGACCTAGATCAGAGGAGAGGGCTAGGCCGCAGTAGAGTGGCCCTAGTAGACAGCATCAGATGTCAGCTCCGCCTACGGAACACAGAATTATGGGTTCAGTTTAAAGAGGTCATGATCGTAGACCGACTCAGAGTGTCGCCTCTCGTGTAGTTTCTTCTCCCTCAGTAGGCCAGCCTAGACGAAGCCTACCATTATATTCGATATCTGGAAGAGCTCATTCCGGGACTTATCGATCTGGGACCAACCCTAACAATTTCTCCCATTTGCTCTAGTGTCAATCCATAATATGATATACACATCTCAATATGTATCACATACTCATGGCCCTCAAGAGCTCAACTAACACTCAAGAGGTAGGCACAACAAGTAAGTCTGCTTTAACAAATCGAGTCTGTCCAACAAACCCAATTATTTTCCTTAGCCAACTGTTGGACAGTTATGACCCATAGTGTCACTATTTGTACAGATCATGGTGTTGTTGTACAAATTAACTATGTGACAAAGGAAATTGTTCTTTTATCATTTGTGATTAAATCACCAAGATGTATAAATAATGAAAGGTTCATATGATTAGTTCCTGGATTGAGATGATATGAGACAATATCAATCCATGAAGGTTTAATCATTAAATATCCATAGTCATAGTATTATCGAGATTGGACATCGATAATGCGTAAAAGACTAGTATTACACTTGTGCGCGTTGTGAGGGCATAACGACATAGTTCTCATATATTTGGGTATAGGATACTCATGCAAGTGTAGTAGGAGGTTGTGTTTTACCGATGGTACGGAAAACAGCTTCGCTCTGGATAGACCCCTCGGAATTCCATTGGTAGTATGACTATTTGTCTATGGAAGTCCGAAATCAGGGTAGGTGTATTTGGTCTTAACCTGAGACTTACACCGCTAATACTTGCGACAATCAATGTACTTTGGTTTTGGTCGTCCAGGGCTTTAACAGGTTCTGTGTACGCCTCTGCTAGGTATATTGATAATCGTAGTGTATTGGGTGTGATGTCAAGACGGAAGTATCACTCCAGTCATAGTGGAGATGATGGTCACGTAGGATACGGAACTGGTTCTCTTATGTACTGCAGTCATCGGGATAATATGACTAGATCATGATTATCCGATTATAGAGACTAGTTACTAGAGATCCGATATGTGCTTCGTACGGGGCAGACATAATTCCAGCCCCAGGCCCAGCACGTGACACTGATACTGGATCGAAATACGTATTACTACGTATATTATGCCTGATATAGATCACATATTCCTGTAAGGATATTTCTGGAGAATTGGGTAGGCATGGCGCTTTGCTAGAAGCCAACCTTGTCTTGTAAATCGGTACAAACGTAGTACTAGGTACTTACGTGTTCAGATAGTCCGACGACCCGATTTACTGCCAACATATCCAGGGATCTCATGGGTCGCTTCCCGAAGATTCACCGATGACGTATGACTCGCACTTTATTAATTTGAGATTAATTAATTAAATGAGTGAGAAAATTAATCTGGGATTAATTACGGAGATATTTTATCTGGGATAAAATATTAATTAAATAGAGAAAACAATTAATTTGGAATTAATCGATAAAATAATATATTTGATATATTAAACGAAATTGGATTTCGACGCGGAATTGAAATTAGATTTTAATTCGGGCAAACGAGTTAATTTAGAATTAATTCGTTAGTGACGTGAATAGTAATTTTACTAGGCATAATTATTTAATTACGTCGCAATGGAAAATTCGTTAATTTGGAATTAGCGAACCCGAGCCCGGGAATGTTTGCGAGCGCACTCGCATTTCGAATTCAAGTGCGGTCTGCAAGTCACATCAAGCGTCAAATCGCTAGTCAAACAATTGATGTGACAACTTGTCACTTTTGATGTGATTAATAGAAGTTGGTGGTAGTGGTTGGTTGTTTGAAAAATCATTTACCATTTATTAATTTTGGTATTTGACTTTATGATTTTGTGTATTAGATATACAAAAATCATCCAACAATAATAAACACACATTCCTCTCTCTTTCCTTCTCTTCATTCACCCCCAAAAGGGCTTTCTTTCTTTTCTCTTCACTGGTTTCACCGTGACAACAAGGAGAAGCAAGAGTGATGATTTTGTTGCAAAATCAAGAGTGCTAGCACACAATGGAGTCATCCTAAGGTGATAGGGACACCCACTTGTGAGTAAGGAATCAACACAAAGCTTGGAGCTTGATGGAGATCACCATTGCCGAAAATGGAAGAGCCAAACCAGTGAATGCCGAGAGCCTTGGAGGAGTTTCAAAGGGCATAAAAAGTTTTGTTCTTCACCGCATCGCCACAACCGATCGATGTAAGTATTCCGAAACTTCTTCATGTATTCACATGTATGTTTCATCACTTTATTCGATCATCGGGACCGTAGATTACTCCAACAATGGTATCAGAGCGAGTAAAAGCATGAAACTTGAACTTATGGTTAAAATGGGTAAATTGATTTTGAGCATGATTTGATGAAATTGTTTGATTAAGTATGCTTAAATGATGTTTAATTGAAGTTGAATTGGATCAATTTCATGAAATATTGATTGGATCAAATTTTCCCCTTTTGGTTGGCTTGGCCGAATCATACTATCCTAAATGTCTTGGAATTTTTATTTTTGATTCATTGGATGACTTGAAATCAATTGGGAATGTTGATTTAATGTTGAATTGGATTTAATTGGATTGAATTCGAATTGGACATAAAATTGCCCAAATTGCCGAGACATGTAAGCATGTAAATGGGTTTGTTTTTTGATCAATTGTGTTGGACACTAATTGTTATAATGGGCATGATTAATTAGGCTAATTGGTGTTTTGGAAATATTGATTTAGGTAATTAATTATGCTATACACTTTGAGTAATTAAATTGTGAAATTGGAATTTTGGAATTTATTATGTGGGCTTAAATGGATTTGGGCTTGTAAGTTGTTATTGGGCTTAAATGTGCTTGGTTGTACCAAGATGGGTTTAGGCTAAATTGGTTGGATCCAATTGGGCCCAAAACCATTTCCATAAAGTCCAATTATGACTTAATGGACCTTTAACTTTAATTGGGTCTAATGGGCCTAAATTGGTTTCTAGGCATATAAGGGTGATTCCTTTAAATGGGCTTTAGTCTTTGGATTTGACCCAAGTTGACCAAAAGTCCATGCCTTAAGAAATTAATTAAAAGCTCATTGGACTTTAATTAAATTAACGTTGGACGTTAATCGGGCTTTGAGACCCGTAACGGTTAGATTTAGAATCCAAGTCGTAAAGGTTCGTTAATAAAGTGTAATATTTAATTTGGAATTAAATAGCGAATTAGTATTAAATGCAAATTGAATTGGATTTAATTTTGTAGTTTAATATAATTCAAGAATTCGTACTTTGAGTACTTATTCGCAAAACGAGTTGGACTCGCGCAAAATAAAATCGTTGTTTGAACATTGGATAGTCATTAATTATCATATTAATTAATTGGATTAGATTGATTGATAACATGCTTGTGTGAATACATGGTTGCGATGCATGAATAATGTATATCGGATGGATATTATATGGGTGGGGCAATTTTGGAAATTGTTGTAATAAATTTAGAATTTATTAATTGGACCTGCGTGTCCAGCCTATTACCTCTTTGACTTATTTATCTTCTCATCTATTCCCCTCAATGTAAATGAGGTTTCTTTAGAAGTGTTATGTAACTGGTAGAAGCAAATACTTGTGCTAGCGGGAGAGAGGAAATGGAGAGATTTGTTCTAGGAAAAATGTGTTAAGTATCCATCCGCATATCATTATTATTTATTTTACGCGCCTTATTATGTGTTTAGAATGCATGTTTAAGGATGTATGATGATGAGACCTTAACAAAGATAATTAATTGGTTGCCAATTTGCACGCGAAAAACCCTCACAAAATATTAAGCGTTTTTCCTTCCATTGAGTGATTCTTACTCAAGATCCAAGACTGGCATTGGTTTGTTGGCCAAAGACAAGGCATTTGTCCGTCGAGGATGTGTTTGAATCATGAAGGCTTTTATTCTCGGTGTTGTCCAAGTTGATTTGTTGCCAAAGTCAAGCACATCACGTCCTTATTCAGCTTTGATCCAAGGTCATGGGTGTCACAACTTGACTGGGATCACTAAGTTTGTTGTGCCAAAGCCAAGGCTTAGTTGATTCAGAGGAAAAAGGTTAGGTAATATATTCGATATATTGTCATATATAGGATATATGTTTCGGACTTGGATGTCCCCCTACTGGATCTAGGAATTTGATGGGATCCAATTGATCTTAGAGATCTACCTAGTTAATTATCATACAATTTGTTGGCAAAAGTCAAGATTGTGTGACATTTAACGGGATCCTAGCCCACTAGGAAACAAAGTTTCCCGAGTACTCCACAGAGGGTTAGAGGCTCGCCGACAAATAGTGGGAGGCAAGTATTAAATTTGCAATATTCGTTTAGTAACTTGCCATACGCGCTCATTACAAATTATTACGTCAAATAAATTAATTATTAGTTGGACTAATATTTAATTGTTGTTTTAAAACAGTTGGACTGTATTCAAACTATTTCAATTAATAGTTTATTTTATAATTGGATTATAGTAATCAATATAATTGAATTTAATCAATTAAATTATAGTTGATTATATAATTGGACTATAGTAATCATTATAATAAATAGTACCTAAAATCGTTGATTAAATAGTTGGACTATTAGAATCAATATAAATTGAAAGATTAGTGTTTAAAACATAATCCTGGGTGAAAATGTATTTAAACGACTTTAATTTTCAAATTGGGAATAAGACTTCAGAATGGTCCTGAAAATTAAGAAGTTACTTTATTTGATAAAATAACATCTTAGGCCTAAGCCCGAAGTTAAGCAAATAGTATAACATAATCTTTGGAAGATTTATGTGATGATAACTTTTGTGCTTAATCCATTATGCTTTCCAAATAAGAGTCCTTAATTTCTTAATCAGAACTAAGGATTAGATCCTTAAAGTATGATAATGAAATTGAAGGATCTTCATAGATCTATTCTTAGATCATAGAAGTACTAAATTGCAATAGTAAACTCTTGGAGAGTTAATGGCTATACTCAAGGAGTCAAAGTCAAAGTTTGCAATAAGGCAAGAAGCGCAAGGCGCATCTTACTTCGATATTCTAGAAGGCCAAGGCTTGGCCAAAGGCTTCTGGAGTGTCGAAAAGGGCAAAGGTAAAGTCATTATAATCTTCTGGGAAGACAAAGGACATATCCCAAAATGTCTGCCTAAATTGTGGCAAACGGGGACACAGAAGCGTGACCGCCGTATGGACAATGCAGACATGAAGGAACTCAAGACGGTGCAAGGCTCCGGCTTCAAATATGTTAGTCATAAATATGTTCGCTACTAGTATTAAAATTGGATTTTAGATATTGGATGTGGTACATAAATATGTACTGATGTGCAGAATCTGCTGATTAGCAGGAGACTGACTTCAGATGAGATTAATCTGCGAATCGGAAATGGGACGAAAGTCGCTGTTTTAACCGTAGATACCTAAGTTAAGGAACTGCTATTTAGGTTTGTACTTAAATTAGGAAACTGTTAAAATGTAACTAGTTTGACTAGATACATTATCTCTATATCAGGGTTTAACCCGTTGCGGGTATACCTTTATATTCTAGAACACTAAAGTGTTTCATTATATAAAGATGATATTGAGATAAACACATTAGATGTGAATAACAGAATTTATATTTTGAATATAAATAAATCTCAAACGTATAACATGACAAACAAATAGCTCAAACTGATTTGATCAGATGAAACTTATGTGTGGCATTGTCGTCTGGGACACAATTAAACAAGACTCGTATATCCACACTTTCGAATAGTGGGTACTATGAAAAATTTGATTCCATTCAAATTATGTCTACGAATCTAGTTTATTGGGCAAAGTGCCTATAATACTTTTTACTTGGTAAAAGTGCAAGTGTCACCGATCTGTTAGCCCTCGTTCATAGTGATATAGGTGGGCCCATGTCTAGCCAGGCTAGATGTGGATATGAATATTTCGTGACCTTTACGGATGTGGCATCGCATTATGGTTATGTGTTTCTTTTGAAACACGAATCTAAAACTTTTAAAGTTTCGACACGAAATAGACAAATAGATCGGCTAAAGTATTAAAATTGTCACGGTAAGACCGTAATGGAAAATACTTAAGCAATAAGTTTCTCATATACTTGAAAGAGTATAGTATTCTTTCAATGAGGACTCCTCCCGGAACACGTCAGTTTGACGGTGTGTCCGAATGGAGAAATCGGATTTTGTTGGACATGATAAGGTTAATCATGAGTCGCTCTGAGCTACCATTTCCTTCAACGGATACGCATAAACAGTGCAGAACTTATTTAGAATAAGGTTCCATAAGAATCTGTTTGACAGACTTCATATTAGATATGAACAGGAAAGAAATTGGGTTTCTCATTCCTATAGATTTGGGAATGCTAGGCATATGTTTGGATGATACCATACTAAAACCCAAATCGGATAAGTGCCTAAGTTGTGGTTATCCTAGGGAAACCAAAGTATAGTATTTATACAACTCACTAGAGAACAATGTAATTGTTGCTCGCCATGCGGTTTTCCTAAGAGGAATACCTATATGCAGTGGTAAGTGGGAGGATAGTAAAACTCGATGAAAATCGGAGTAATACTATTCAAGGCACTGATTCCTTAATGGAACACAAATAGCTCATCAATGATGAAACTATACCAATAATCTTCGAATACACAAGAACCGCGTAAGTCGGAGAGAGTCAGAAAACAAACATGGGGTATGGGTTTCTGATCTCACCTCATAGAGATGTAAATTTTTTTTAGGAATACGAACTGACTACGTATGAGGAAGTGATACAATATCGACTCCCTATCATGGCAAAGTGCCATGATATCCAAAAAGGATTCCATGTATACCAACTATGTTTTGACACTAGTTGATGTATCGCAAGGCATTGTGCCTATTGGTACTATATAAGTCTTCAAGGAAGACAAACATGGAAGGCAACATACCAACGTACTAAGCTAGGCTTGTAGCGAAAAGGTATCGTTATCAACATTGTGTCGATTACAACGAAACCTTTTACATGTTGCCACGTTAAATCCATTTGGATAATGCTTGCTAATGCTGCATGTTTCATTATGAAATGTGGCAGCTAAATGCCAAAACCGCTTTCCTTAAAGGAAACCTTTTTTAGGATGTTTACAACATCCTGACGGTTTTGTCGTGCCAAAACTAGCAAACAAGGTTTGCGGGTTATTCGATCCATGTATGGATTGAAGCAAGCATTGAGTTCTTGGAATTATCGTTTTAATGCAATCATAATGGTGTATGATTTAATTCAAAACGCAAAATGATTCTTGTGTATATAAGAGGGTTAGTGGGAACGCACTGACAGTGAATGTCCTGTATAATAATGACATATTATTTCTTGGAAATGATATTCCCTTTAATATAATCGGTGAAAGCTTGGCTTTCATGAAAATTCTCCGTAGAATTCTTGGGAGAAACAACCTTTATTCTAGGAATAAAGATCTACTGGGATAGATCTAAAAGTTGTTAGTACTCTCCGAGAACTCGTACATTCAAAAATATACGCGACCTAGTGTCTCATACGCTTTGAGCATATGGAGACACGATCAGGCCAATCCGTGTGATGGTCACTAGATTGATGTTAAGAACATCCTTGAGTATCTTAGAGAACTAAGGATGTTGTCTTAAACAATGGAGAATGAGAACTTGAAGTGACTGGGTTACTACTGTAAGTTTCCTAACCGATATGACGACTATAAGTCGCAAACGGTGCTATAAAGTTTGAATAACGGAACAGTGAGCTGGAAATCTTCCAAGCAAGATACTGTTACCGAATAAACAACAAAGTGGATTATTGCTTCAGCTGAGGCAGCAATAGAAGCCATTTGGGTCGATAATAAATCTAATTAGATTAGATATAGTTCTGTTAGCAGCTGAGCTAGGCTACAGCGCAGGCTAAAGAATTAATGGTCTCATCAACGATCCAGATATATACTTCGATTATTCATCTGATCCATTCGGATCATACATCGTGGCGATGTGATGATCGTGTAAATCACATCAGATGATAACCATGCAAATCCGCTGACGAAAGTATTTCCTCAGCAGTTTGAGCGAACCATACATAGTTCGGGTGTAAGACACTCGAGTGACTGGCTATAGGCCAAGTGGGAGATTGTTGGACAGTTATGACCCATAGCGTCACTATTTGTACATATCATGGTGTTGTTATACAAATTAACTATGTGACAAAGGAAATTGCTCTTTTATCATTTGTGATTAGATCACCAAGATGTATAAATGATGAAAGGTCCATATGATTAGTTCCTGGATTAAGATGATATGAGACAGTATCAATCCACGAAGGTTTAATCATGAAATATTTTTAGTCAGAGTATTATCGAGATTGGACATCGATAATGCGTAAAAGACTAGTATTACACTTGTGCGCGTTGTGAGGGCATAACGGTATAGTTCTCATATATTTTGGTATAGGATACTCATGCAAGTGTAGTAGGAGGTTGTGTTTTACCGATGGTACGGAAAAACAACTTCGCTCTGGATAGACCCCTCGGAATTCCATTGGTAGTATGACTATTATCTATGGAAGTCCGAAATCAGGGTAGGTGTATTTGGTCTTAACTTGAAACTTGCACCGCTAATACTTGCGACAATCAATGTACTTTAGTTTTGGTCGTCCATGGCTTTAACAGGTTCTATGTATGCCTCTGCCTGGTATATTGAGAATCGTAGTGTATTGGGTGTGATGTCAAGACGGAAGTATCACTCCAATCATAGTGGACATATCCCAAAATGTCTGCCTAAATTGTGGCAAACGGGGACACATAAGCGTGACCGCCGTATGGACAAGGCAGACATGAAGGAACTGAAGACGGTGCAAGGCTCCGGCTTCAAATATGTTAGTCATAAATATGTTCGCTACTAGTATTAAAATTGGATTTTAGATATTGGATGTGGTACATAAATATGTACTGATGTGCAGAATCTGCTGATTAGCAGGAGACTGACTTCAGATGAGATTAATCTGCGAATCGGAAACGGGACGAAAGTCGCTGTTTTAACCGTAGATACCTAAGTTAAGGAACTACTCTTTGGGTTTGTACTTAAATTAGGAAACTATTAAAATGTAACTAGTTTGACTAGATACATTATCTCTATATCAGAGTTTAACCCGTTGCGGGTATACCTTTATATTCTAGAACACTAAAGTGTTTCATTATAAAAAGATGATATTGAGATAAACACATTAGATGTGAATAACAGAATTTATATTTTGAATATAAATAAATCTCAAACGTATAACATGACAAACAAATAGCTCAAACTGATTTGATCAGATGAAACTTATGTGTGGCATTGTCGTCTGGGACACAATTAAACAAGACTCGTATATCCACACTTTCGAATAGTGGGTACTATGAAAAATTTGATTCCATTCAAATTATGTCTACGAATCTAGTTTATTGGGAAAAGTGCCTATAATACTTTTTACTTGGTAAAAGTGCAAGTGTCACCGATCTGTTAGCCCTCGTTCATAGTGATATAGGTGGGCCCATGTCTAGCCAGGCTAGATGTGGATATGAATATTTCGTGACCTTTACGGATGTGGCATCGCATTATGGTTATGTGTTTCTTTTGAAACACGAATCTAAAACTTTTAAAGTTTCGACACGAAATAGACAAATAGATCGGCTAAAGTATTAAAATTGTCACGGTAAGACCGTAATGGAAAATACTTAAGCAATAAGTTTCTCATATACTTGAAAGAGTATAGTATTCTTTCAATGAGGACTCCTCCCGGAACACGTCAGTTTGACGGTGTGTCCGAACGGAGAAACCGGATTTTGTTGGACATGATAAGGTTAATCATGAGTCGCTCTGAGCTACCATTTCCTTCAACGGATACGCATAAACAGTGCAGAACTTATTTAGAATAAGGTTCCATAAGAATCTGTTTGACAGACTTCATATTAGATATGAACAGGAAAGAAACCGGGTTTCTCATTCCTATAGATTTGGGAATGCTAGGCATATGTTTGGATGATACCATACTAAAACCCAAATCGGATAAGTGCCTAAGTTGTGGTTATCCTAGGGAAACCAAAGTATAGTATTTATACAACTCACTAGAGAACAATGTAATTGTTGCTCGCCATGCGGTTTTCCTAAGATGAATACCTATATGCAGTGGTAAGTGGGAGGATAGTAAAACTCGATGAAAATCCGAGTAATACTATTCAAGGCACTGATTCCTTAATGGAACACAAATAGCTCATCAATGATGAAACTATACCAATAATCTTCGAATACACAAGAACCGCGTAAGTTGGAGAGAGTCAGAAAACAAACATGGGGTATGGGTTTCTGATCTCACCTCATAGAGATGTCAATTTTTTTTAGGAATACGAACTGACTACGTATGAGGAAGTGATACAAGGTATCGACTCCCTATCATGGCAAAGTGCCATGATATCCAAAAAGGATTCCATGTATACCAACTATGTTTTGACACTAGTTGATGTATCGCAAGGCATTGTGCCTATTGGTACTATATAAGTCTTCAAGGAAGACAAACATGGAAGGCAACATACCAACGTACTAAGCTAGGCTTGTAGCGAAAAGGTATCGTTATCAACATTGTGTCGATTACGACGAAACCTTTTACATGTTGCCACGTTAAATCCATTTGGATAATGCTTGCTAATGCTGCATGTTTCATTATGAAATGTGGCAGCTAAATGCCAAAACCGCTTTCCTTAAAGGAAACCTTTTTTAGGATGTTTACAACATCCTGACGATTTTATCGTGCCAAAACTAGCAAACAAGGTTTGTGGGTTATTCGATCCATGTATGGATTGAAGCAAGCATTGAGTTCTTGGAATTATCGTTTTAATGTAATCATAATGGTGTATGATTTAATTCAAAACGCAAAATGATTCTTGTGTATATAAGAGGGTTAGTGGGAACGCACTGACAGTGAATGTCCTGTATAATAATGACATATTATTTCTTGGAAATGATATTCCCATTAATACAATCGGTGAAAGCTTGGCTTTCATGAAAATTCTCCGTAGAATTCTTGGGAGAAACAACCTTTATTCTAGGAATAAAGATCTACTCGGATAGATCTAAAAGTTGTTAGTACTCTCCGAGAACTCGTACATTCAAAAATGTACGCGACCTAGTGTCTCATACGCTTTATCGATTAATTCCAAATTAATCATTTTCTCTCTTTAATTAATATTTTATCCCAGATAGAATATCTCCGTAATTAATCCCAGATTAATTTTCTCTCCCATTTAATTAATTAATCCCAGATTAATAAAGTGCGAGTCATACGTCATTGGCCTGATCGTATATATTTTATATATCAAACGAAATTGGATTTCGACGCGGAATTGAAATTAGATTTTAATTCGGGAAAACGAGTTAATTTAGAATTAATTCGTTAGCGACGTGAATAGTAATTTTGCTAAGCATAATTATTTAATTACGTCGCAACGGAAAATTCGTTAATTTGGAATTAGTGAACCCGAGCCCGGGGGTGTTTACGAGCGCACTCGCATTTCGAATTCAAGTGCGGCCCGCAAGTCACATCAAGCGTCAAATCGCTAGTCAATCAATTGATGTGACAACTTGTCACTTTTGATGTGATTGATAGAAGTTGGTGGTAGTGGTTGGTTGTTTGAAAAATCATTTACCATTTATTAATTTTGGTATTTGACTTTATGATTTTGTGTATTAGATATACAAAAATCATCCAACAATAATAAACACACATTCATCTCTTTTTCCTTCTCTTCATTCACGCCCAAAAGGGCTTTTTTTCTTCTTCTCTTCACTGGTTTCACCGTGACAACAAGGAGAAGCAAGAGTGATGATTTTGTTACAAAATCAAGAGTGCTAGCACACAATGAAGTCATCCTAATGTGATAGGGAAACCCACTTGTGAGCAAGGAATCAACACAAAGCTTGGAGCTTGATGGAGATCACCATTGCCGAAAATGGAGGAGCCAAACTAGTGAATGCCGAGAGCCTTGGAGGAGTTTCAAAGGGCATAAAAAGTTTTATTCTTCACCGCATCGCCTCAACCGATCGATGTAAGTATTCCGCAACTTCTTCGTGTATTCACATGTATGTTTCATCACTTTATTCGATCCTCGGGACCGTAGATTACTCCAACACCAACATCATTCATATTTTGTAGAATCCAAATTCCACATTAATATGACTCAGATGTTATATCAGTATTGTGCTATAGCTGTTGAGTTGTCTATGTATTTAGAGATCAAATCCAAAATACTTTGAGATAATCGCAAGCACTACACTAATATAAAACTTCTAATCTATAGGGTCACAATGCAACTTCATAAGTCAATACTTCATAAGTTGCAACTGATTCCACTAGTTTAGTATAATCAACGGTGACACTCCCACTGCATATTTTCTGACTTTATATGACATAGATCATCTAATGTCATCATTAGGATCAAAACTAATCTAACCTTATGGTTACATACTAAATTCTCCATAAATAAGAGACTCGTTCTTAATATCTCAATGATCATAAAGAACATGTTTCAAGATCCATCTTATGGTCTACAACATATCAAAATAACTCGTAACAATTACGATTAAATTGATATCTTTAATCACACATAATATAGTATTCATTACGCCATCATCCTATGATGTATAAGATTGAATAGACATTCTAATCAATTTCACTTTCGACAAAGGAATCATCCTTTACGAAAGATTAATACTATATATATAAAAGACATGTTAACTGTCAAACAGTTATACTAACTGTCATACATATAGTCTTTCCTTTATTAGATTATATCTAATACGTTACTAACGGGAGTATCTAACAAGTCTCTTAGTTTTATATCATATATAAAACTTTATATCAAATATAGCAGAGACTACTCTCACTGCTATCACGGAGAAAAGAAGACTTAAGTAAACGTCATAGCTGAGAGGAATGTGCACTTAGTATATGGCGGTGGCAATCTTGGACTAATGGGGTATGTTTCAAGGGCTGTACAGGAATGAGGAAGTCAAACTTTGGGAATCATCCCAAAACCTTTGGCAGAGGCGAATCTTACATGACTATCAAACAAAGATGAATGCATCGTGCCAGGTATGTCTGAATGACTTGTTGAAATGATTAACCGTGCTGATGCTTTTATTGCTTTGCCAGGTGGCTTGGGCACAATTGATGAAATTTTTACAGTACTATCTTGGGCGAACTTGAACATACACCAGAAACCAATTGTACTGTTTAATATTGATGGATTTTATGACTTTCTTTGTGTGTTTCTTGATGATGCCCGGAGAAATGGGTTCGTGTCAAAACCTGTAAAAGATATCTTCACTGTCAGAACAGCCCATGATTTAATTGACCAATTTTTAGCCTTTGAACCACAAATTGACCCTATCATTTCCAAGATAAATTGGTCTGATAATGATCGTAGTAAGAAACGTCGGATAAATCTGGATCTTAACCTTTAATTTTCTTTTTAGATGTAGAATTCCAGCTAACCAGGTACTGTCCTCTAAAATCTTCTTCTACTTTTTAGACATTGGGGAAAATGTCTCAATTAGGTTTGGGAGAGGGGAATAGTCAATTAGTATCTTCTTTTTATTTTTTTTCGTTGTGTTTTTTTTTATTGATTTTTAGTCAAAAAATTACAAAAATTTAAAATATATATATATATTTGTGTTTTTATGTTTTTAATTTGACTAATCAGGTAGAATGGTGTTTGAGATATATGTGTAAGGATTTTCACTCCTGAGACGTATCTCAACCTATTTCGTAACAAGTTAATTTTTGTTTATTTCCTTTAGAAAAATTTTAATTTGTGAATTCTTCATAATACTCACTAAATTGGATCTTCATATGCTCAGTTGACAGGTTTTATCAACATGCATAGTAACATACGGCCATGAGTTGTAAGTGAAAAGTTTTCAATATTCAGTGCTCTAGTTTAATTGGAGGAAGCATCTAAAAAGCGATGGAATAATAAAAAAAAATTAAACATCTGAGATCCGAGTAATTAAGTCTGTATGGGTGTTTTAACACCTAATGCCCTAAAGTCAACTGGTTTGGGAGTCACTAGCCCAAAGCTCGCTACATGGATTGAAGATGTTATATATAAAAAAAAAAACATATGAGATCCGAGTAATTAAGTCTATAAGGGTGTCTTAACACCTAGTGCCATAAAGCCAACTGGCTTAGGAGTCGGTGGCCTAAAACTCGCTACATGGATTGAAGATGTTATAAATAAATAAATCCATTGCTAAAAAAAGGTGTGAATTCTGAATAACTTTAAGACAAAAATATTACTCTCTTTTCAACTACACTTATGAATATTGTGGGCACAATTATTTGATTAATACCTTGTTGGTTGTGTATATGGAGAATGGTAAAAATAATCGGAGAATTTACTTATTTGGTAATTTAGAAAGAAAGAAAACAACTATTAACTTGGATAAGAGTTTCACTTGTTTAGTCATTAACTTATTTGATTTTTTTTTCTTTTGTGTGCATTTGACGTTTGTGGGTATCGTCGCTGTAAGCCCTCACGAGACTGCAACTCGTCCACTAGGGACACCTAGGGGTTTAAAGGCTTGTTGTATACGCTAAATGCAACTGTGATCCCTACGAAAGTGGCTTAGTTTAATTTTAAAGTTGTTTATTGTATTTTATTTTATTGTTTTGCTCGAGGACTAGCAAAATATTAGGTTTGAGGGTGTGATAAGCATAAAATATATCAATATTTACCGCCCTTTTTACCTAATATTTTGTATAGTTTCTTGAGTTTTTTGAATATTTTGAAGTGTTTTATATTTTGTAGATAAATAAGGTTTCATGACTTGCTGGAATCAAATCGGAGCCAAAACAGCGAAAAAACGGGAAAAATGATAAAAATGTAAATTTCGCGTCGCGACGCGCACAACCTCTGCGTCGCGATGCGCTGACGTAATTCGCCTTCCGACACACGTCATCATGATGTCAGCCTCAATTACTATTTTGCCGACACACGTCATCATATACGTCAACACTTGTGTAATCGCCATATCATCATAACGTCAGCACAATAATTCACTCTGCCGACATGCGTCATTCCTTATGTCAGCGTCGCGACGCGCACAACTTCACGCGTCACGACACCGAGCCAATAATTCTGCCGACAGCCACATGTCATCATCTCAGCAAAGCCGCGTACACATGTCGAAGATCAACGGCGTGTCGCGACGCATAATGTTTCACGCGTCGCGACGCGCAGGGCAAAAGTTTGCCTATAAATTGAGGTCGAAATCAGAAGGAAAATTCATACCTTCTTATGGGGATTTCCTTAAGAATACTAAGAAGATTGTATCTTATTTGTTTATTTACAGCTTTCTTGTATTTAATTTTTAATTTAAGCAATAAATATTTCTTTATTTTACTTTTCAGTATGGGGAGGTAACTCTCATCTGCTAGGATGAAAGGTAAAGCTTTTATTATTATAATTTAGATTAATCTCCCTTAGTTATAATATATAAACTATCTTAAAATCTGACTTAATGGGATACCACCTTTATGGTCGGTTGGACTTAAATAAATTGATTTTAACCTGACTTAATGGGATACCGTATTTATGGTCGGTTGGAATTAATCATAAATTTAACTTAATCAGGATACCGTCTATATGGTCGGTTGGTAATGTCATGCAATTTATATATTATAATAAGGAAGATATCTAAATTAGAAATAATAAAAGTGGATCATCTAACCTAAGCATTTTCTTTTATTGTTAATTTATCTTTTTAATTTCCAAGTTTACTTTATGTCATTTTCTTTATTTAAGTTTTTACTAGCCCTAAATATGTGTTGTAACTAAATATCATATATGGGGTTGTGATGAATTCCAATATCACTGTTTTATAAAGGTTATTTTGTGTCTTGGATAATATAAAGGTTTATTTATTGAGTCTTAAGCTTAACGCTTCTTGTTAACTGGCCACTAATAAGATTGATTTGGTAAACTTAAAATAAACTTGACGAATGAATTTTAGGTTTCAACAATAGACTAAATAGTTCACGATCTCACATTGTGACAAATGATCCTTAGGTATATTTCCTTCCATGATAGACATATACCTATCGGGCGGGGGTAGCCACAATTGGAACTTAGTCTTAATGAATTCAGGTAATTTGGTTAACATAGACATATGATTAATTGGATTACTTTGGGTGTTTGCATCTGACCATCGACGAAGGCTTTTGCATATTTTCGTGTTCCAGGTTAATAAACCGACAAATTGCACAAACATGAGATAATCACTTCATCTTTAAAAGATATTGGAAGGATTCACAACCCTAGATAGTTTCATAATATTGAGTTTTCCTTTAATTTAATTATTTCAGATAAAAATCACCATCCAATCAAAAATCAATCTTTTAGATACTTGTAAACATTTAACTTAATAAATTGATAGGTTAGGTATTAAGTCCTCATGGGATTGATACATTTTATACTAATTGAGCGATACGTGTGCTTGCGTTACGTGTGTGTTTATATCACCGATCACATATACCCATTTTTTGGAGTTTCAAAGTGTTCTTTGAGATACAAAAGGAAGTGTTGAATCTGTAGGGGTTTTTAGGGGCTAAATCCGGTAACGCAGTAGAAGCGGTGAAAATCAAATTTTCCAATTTCAAAAATTTTTCTCGGATTAATTAAATAAACATATTTATTTAATTATCCAATAATCAAATTATGAAATAAAATTCAATAAATCATATTTAAGTGAATTTACCGAATTGCCCTTACACTCGGTATTTTGTCCATTTTAGTCCGAAATTGATCAAATCAGTTTTGAATGATTCTAAATCATTTCTAAGATGAACTTAGCATGTTCAAAACATCAAAACACCAAAAGCAACAAAATCCCCAAAATTCATCCATTTGGCCGAGAGCCTCACAAGGGTGCCAAATTGTGCACTTTGTCATTTCATGCTTCAAAACACATCAAGATGTAATCCAATCAACATGAAACTTTATATGCATCATATACACATCCTTATACACAACATAAATGAAAAGCCTCAAATTTGGATGAGGTCTTAAACCCTAATTTTTCAAATTCTTCAAAATGAACAAATTAGACCAAATAGTTTAAATCAATTACTTTAATCATCATTCTTCCATCCAATCAAAGTCTCAACACAATGAAACAACTCAAGATCAAGTCTAGGTCATCTAAGAGTGGGTCAACAACTCTAGATTAGCAACAAGGTTTCCAAAACCATAAAAGAATACTTATAACTACAATAGTCATAAGCTTCCTTCATCATACATGCTCAACACTTTCAACAAAACTTCCATCATCAAAAACACAAAGAATAAAGAAAAGAATAACATAAGAACATCACAAGATGTAGCCTTTCTTTGTTTCTTTTAATGGAGTTTATGTCAAAGTGTATTAGGTTAGAAATGAAAATGAAATGAAAACAATATATACTTGTTACACTAAAGGCCCTTGGCCGAAAATCACAAGCATGTATTTGGAAATTTTAATTTCAATTTCATTTAACAAAAATTTGATCAAGTTGATTAAATATCTAAAAACACTTTATTAGATATTTATAACTTGGTCAACAAAGGCAACTTAATCATTTTAAATCAAATATCCAAAGTTAAGATATTTATATTTTAATTAATTTAATCATTTAACAATTAAATAATTAATTAATTAATTAAATATAAATATATTAAATATATGTATTGTATTTACATTAAATATCAAATACATATATTCATTTAGGATATAAATCAAATATCTCAATTTGACTATTAATTAATGTGTATTTAAATTAATCAAGTATTAAATGTAAATACACAATAATTAATCAAATGACTATCGGGTCCCTTTAGCACGTATCTTGCGTTTAACCTTTAAACGACTTTATAAATAATCAATATTATTTATAAATGTTGCTCTAGTGCTCTACGAGTATGTTTCATTATTGAGACTCTCTAGATTCAGGTATATCCGTCACGAAATCCAATTTCGTGTCCATAATTTATCCACCCGTAAATTATGACGATCACGGATAATCTCGCTGAATCATACAGGTCGAGGTCATGGCAAATGTATAATTCCTTCGTCACAGGTATCCGGATAAATCCCAGAGATATAGATATAAACGTCAAATCTCTACGGGGATTATCCAGTCGACTATTCTATTAGCAATCTCTAAAAGAATATTTATAACTAGCTTCTAAACTTTACTATGAGCCCATGGTTTTATCTGATTTCTAATCATATGGACTACCTATGCTCTGGTACACTAGGGGTGCCAAAACGAATCAACGAATCGAATTTGTACCGAATCCTAAATGAATCGAATCAAAATGTGATGGATTCGTATTCGATTCGTTTATTAAATGAATCCTAATATCAGGATTCGTATTCGATTCGTTTATTAAACGAATCGAATACGAATATTCGTTTATTCGTTTATTCAATGATATTATTTAATAAAATAATTTACCACACTTGATTTACATTAATTCTTCATAAATATAGACATACGAAATATGTAATTAATATATTTACTAAAAATACCTCACAAAATATTGAAAATATTACTTTTTCTATGATAATTAGCTATAATTTCTCGAATCTTAATTGAAAATTAACAAGAACTAGTAAATAAAAATAATAAACGAATCCTAAACGAATAAACGAATTAAGGAGCTTAAATTCGTATTCGATTCGTTTAATAAACGAATCGAATCGAATTGACTCATTTATTAAACGAATCCATTTTTTCAAACCCGTATTCGCTTTAAAGCGAATCGAATCGAACGGATAAACGAATCATGACCCAAATTGCCACCCCTATGGTACACAGAACTGACGGATCCTATCTTGATACACATAGGACACCCTGAGGATCTATCTACACCCAACGAACAGGCGGAGGTCTGATCTAAATAGATCAGTGACGTGACTGTCATCTAAGTGTAGAAGATGTCTCATATGCCCAAAATGGCATCTCAAGTCTAAGAATCACAAGTGCTACTCAACCCGAGAAGATTCTTATTGACGTTGGTGTATCATCCATTAAGAATCTTCGGTGAGTCGTTCAGTGTTTATCCGCTATAAACACCTACACGTCTATACTAGTCTCCAAGACTTATGGTTCATTGAGAAACCATTGGAATCATATATTCCAGTATACGACATGTACCTGTCTCAACAGGTTTACTTTACTGACCAAGTAGTGTAAACCTTGACCAGGAACTGTCTGAGAATGGCAACGTCATGATACTACTCAATGTCAGTTGCGACGCTTTTACAACAGTACCATGACTAATCATTCTAAGGTCATTATGTCTTTACCATATAAAAAGATACATTATATTATAGAAACTGCATATTTATTATTCATAATAATAATGTTTTACAGAAGTATTCAAAAGAAATACAACCGGGAATTGGCACTCTGAGCACCAACCCCAACAGAATCAAGAATCAAGCTTAAGGAAATTTGAAGATTTTGAGGTAATCTCCAATATACTTAAGCTTAAAAAATTATTTCTTGTTCTTGAGTTTCTAGAATGTTCTAGGGTTTCTTTAATCTCTCATATTTAGGGCTTTTTAATTTGGATGATGGATTGAGTGATTTTGAGCATTTGTAGATATATTTTGAACTAAATTAGTGTAATTTATGTTCAATTTATTGTTTGAGTATAATGACCACTCTTGTTATGCCTATAATTGTTCTAGAGTTCTTCATTAGTGGTGATATTGATTTGGTGTAAGATTAATTTGATTAGTCTTAAGCAAATTGGATTTAAAGCATGAAAAATGATATCATTTATAGGGGTGAGCAAAACCGGTTTCGGTTCCGGTTCCGCATGGAACCGGAAACTACCCGAAAAATTCGGTTCCGTACTAAGTGGAACCGAAACCTACCCAATTAAACAGGGTACCCTATTATTCGGTTCCAATCTGGTTCCGATCCGGTTCTGAATTACCCTATTTTAAAATATTTTAATGAAAACTACATTCCGATGCGAGTACGTAGGAAAAAACGAGAACCATTTTGAAAACTAAAAGCAATGACTGTTGGTTATGGTTAACTTCTTTATGTTGCTTGTGCTTCAGGTTTGAACACACCAGAAGAAAATGGCCAGAGAAGATGATAAGAGTTATTGTAAGAATGGTAGATCATGCTCAACCGTGTGATCTCCTTGTGGGATTCAAGCATTGATCTGCCTGCCTTTGTATTATGTCACCTTTGTCTCATAGAAAATGATGATCAGGTTTATTCAATTACCCACCTTTTTCTTCCTTTTCAAAGTTGCCGATAGAAATGTCAGTCAAATGCAGCAATTTAATTAGTTGTGATCATCATCATCTTGTACTTTAAATACCCTGCAAAGGCAATTGGTTAGCGGCATGCTACAATATGCCCTCCATTAACTAGTGTTCCATAGATTTTGGTCACAACGAGTGCATTTTGTTCTAGTTGCTGAAACAAAATAAGATTATTTTATTTCTCAAGTTTTATAGCTTTTCAATCTTCTGTTTGCAGTCAAAGTGCCAACTAAACAACAATATGTAGCACAAGCATGCATAATTCTACTGTTAGGGGCATGAAATTGATTCTGAGGATACATAGTAACAGGATGCAACATAAAATATTCTATATTCGGTTCCAAAAACCGATTCCATGGTCCGGTTCCGACCATTTTGGAACCGGAACCTACCCGGATAAAATCGGTTCCTTCATTTTTGGAACCAGAACCTACCCGATTACAACCGGTTCCGGTTCCAAACCCGAAAAACCGGTCCGGTTCCAACCGGTTCCGGGTAGAACCGGAACCAGTGCTCACCCCTAATCATTTAGATATGTTGGATGTGTATTGAGAGTTAGGATAATTTCTGTAAATTATTTCGGAGTGAAAATAAGTAAAAACAAAAAAAAAACGACATTACCTGGTTAGTTTTGAGCTTAATGAATTAATCATTGTTTAGGCAACCCATGAACTGTTCAAATATCATTGGGGCTGACATGAGCAACTCTCGTGTGATCTCGATTGGTCGGTTCGACTGAAACATATTTTATGCTATTTTGCATAAAATCATTTCCGTAAAAGTTTCATAATATTTTCATTGTTAATTATGTCATTAATGATATCAAATAATATGTTTAGATAAAATATAAATAAATTATAGATATATGATATCAAATAATTTACTTTAAAAATACGATTTCATCCGAACTGCAATTCCATAACATATGAGCCCAACAACACTAATGTTAGGTGAGCCTATATGAATCATAAAAAGGTTAAGCAAGCAAGAAATCTTTCAAAAAAAGGGGCGGGCAAATTATTTGAGAGTTGCATAATTGCATGTTTTCATAAAAGGTTAAAGAAATCATAGAAGCAACCACTAAACTAGGGTATGTTTGGTCTGGCCATTATTTACATCATGGGTTGGCTGACAGGAGTGATGGCTTTTGGGGGGCCAGCGATGTATGCGGGGAGTCTTGTTTAAGATTCTTAAAGAAGATGTTGATCAATGACACAATCAAGATGGTTGGGACTGGCGTGCTCGAGAAGCAGCTCTTTCCAATGCCTTCAACCTGTTAGCTTCCATGCGAGCTCTTTGTTCTTCTGTGATATCAACTTCATTATTTCGATCTTCATTCGGTGATCCTTCTCTACAGCTTCCAATTGCAGCACTGTTGTCACTCTGTAGTTATGGAATTAAAACAGTTTATACAAATTGTATATATTGCAATGAAAAAGAGCTACTTCAAGGAAAAATATGCTATCGTTATGTATACAGCTGCTTTAGGAAATTCAACATCTCCATTCACTAACATGAGAAACTACCACTTTTGCTGAATTTGACCCACCATGTTAGATACCGGTGGAGTCTAAATGAAATGATGACAGATTCGCAAAAGCTAAACTTCCAGCAAAAACAAATTCATTCCTCCAAAAGACTCTTTTTTTCAAATATGTAAGCTATCGATTAAGCTGTCATACCATTAAAAACAAACCAACATGCTGTAAATGCCTTGGTTGGCCAAATAGAAACATGAGCTTTATGTTTTAGAGCAATTCGAAAATTTGTAAGACTGAGCATTTCTGGATTACCCTCATGCATGATACTGGACAACATGAACTACAAACATAAGATATAAATTCTCAGAACATGCAAAATCCAATGTAATTATTATATTTTAACCATAATCGAATCCCCTGATTTACTCGTGAAATTGATTTCTTTACGAAGCAAGGGTGTGGCAATGAGCACAGAAGGCAGATTAAAGTTAAACAGACAGATGTTTAAACCCTACAAACAAGTTTCAGATAACTAGGAAATCACAAACATGCTTACTATACTAGCGTCTTCTCTATGAGGACATTTCCTACCTAAGTCGTGTGACAAGATTAACAGCGATGAGCAACAAGATGACAGGCATCATCACAATGATACCCGCTACATTGTCTTTGTAAACCTCCCACCTAAAGATCAGTGTTATTTAAGGCGCAAGGCGCACCGAGGCGCAAAAGGTCCTGGAGCCTAGGCGCGCGCCTCAAGGCGCAAGGCGCGCGCCTGAGGAATGTGAGGCGCAAAATATAACAAAATATGTAAAAATATATAGAAAAACAATGTATAAGATTGTTTCACACTATCAATTAGCCATAAATGATATTTAACCTTTTTTTTTTAATAGTTCTTATCCTAAATTTCATTTATAAATTACAAGTTCATATCCAAAACCAAAAGCAAGATTCCAATCTTCATATAATCACATCTAAAACAAAAGTTCATAACTTCATATCCAAGAGCATAAAAGTATTAAGTTATTATTAATTAACAATTTTTTTTTTGGAGCAGCAGCTGCAGACTGCTGTGAATATCACAGCAGCCTGCAGCTGCTGTGCTGCTATTCACAGCAGCCTGCTGCTGCTGTGCTGCTGTGATATCACAGCAGCAGCAGCTGCTGCTGCTGTGATATACATAGCAGCAGCAGCAGCTGCTGCAATAGTGCAATCCAAAAAAAAATTTAAAAACAAAATAGAAAACAAAAGCCTAACATACCTCTTACAGATTTATTCTTAGCCCTTAGGGAGAGGGAGATGTGGGTTAGGGTTTTTTTGATAACTTGTTAGAGGGCTTGGGTGAGAGGGGGGGGCGTGAGGGAGAGAGTGTAAGGGAGAGTTAGGGTTTTTTTTTTTAATGCCAAAATCGGCAGTTAGGTTTTTAATTTAAGTCAAAAAATTGTGATTTGGGTTGGGTTTTTTAGGGTTTTGGGTCGGGCTTGGGTGGTTACAAAAATACAAAACGGGTCCTTTTTTTGAGCCTGAGGCGCGCCTTTTCTTGACCACTCAGGCGCGCGCCTCGACGCTTAGGCGCGCGCCTGAGTGGTGTCGCCTCGCCTGATGGTAGATGAGGCGCATTGCCTGTCGCCTCTCCTGAGGCGCGCCTTTAATAACGCTGCTAAAGATAGAACCTAAAAGTTTTTGTTTGAAGAGGCCATGGAGTATTAAGGAAATGATTGAATGTACAAAATATAACCAGCCTATGCAATTATGACAAATGATTCGAACTGTTTCCTTGTGTCTAGAGAACATTCTCTTTAACAGGGACAAACTCATGACAGTTTAGTATCTTTTCAGCCAATCAACTGCAAAAAAAAGAATATAAAGATGCCACATGAAGAACTTAAGTTGGAAAAGATACTCACTTCAGTAGCTTTCTTGTAAATCTCATTAAAAAGGTCTTCATGACAATCATCAGCAGCATGGACATTTGAAGGCAGATCTTGTTCATGAGGTTGTCTCTCAGAGGTCATGGCCTCAGCAGGTGCTGAAAGAAAAAACACATGTCAACAAAAAATACAAGAAGCATATTTCATCTCTCATCTTTTAGCACGAACTGCATGTTGGGCTGCCTTATATAACTGTTATCAAATGAAAACATCAAGAGCATAAAGTTCATGTTTAACTAAAAAAGTTCCAAGATCGCTCAAATACCTTGTTCATCAACTGGACTGTCATGTTCAACTGGAGCTTCATGCAATTTTGTAGGATCCCCTCCCCTTGCAACTTGCTCCCTTAAATCTCTAATGCATATCTGCTCAGGGATGTGCAGAATGAACAAAAGAGATATATTGAAGCTTGTTTACATGCTAGAAAGATGCAATATGATTCAGAATTTAAAAACTTACCATTTTGCTGGTTCAAGTTAGCAATCTATGATCAGTATGGAATATTCAGTAAACTAATGCAATTCCAAATTTTGCAACAGAGCAGAATTGAGGAAATATCCAATATTATATTAGTCTAAGGCGATAAGAGTCAGTAAGGCCAGACAATCCTCTTTTAAATGACCTCAAGCTAGCAAGTAGACAGCCAACCAAACCACTCGCAACCAACATCTTATGGATATGTTTAGAACCATGCCATCAGAGAATTTAGTGACTTGGGAATAGATGTAAAAGTGCATGAAGACAGCATAATTTTTCCATTTAGGAAAATCTTCTGAATTCAATATCAATTGTCTTTTCTTGGCATTCAAATTGAGCCTACTTGATTACTGTTTCGATGTTGGATAAATTAGATATCTGCCTAAAAGGCTTTTGTAGTGAACTAGAACTTGAAAAGATTAGAAGTTGAGGGTTGGCTGTACCATATGCTTAGAAGTTGAGGGTTGGCTGCACCATATGCATGCTGAGAATTAATTCGACTGGTTACTGTTTGTACTTACTGAGCTTTAAAGGAAGGTAAGGATAGCATAGAGATTGATGGAATTTTCTGGCAGCAAAGCTACTTATTTCATGGGAAAGAACTAGGAAAATATACCGATTTTAGGGTTCATTAATGTGTAACAAAAAGGAAAAAAAAAAAAAAGACTTTAATATGGCAGGAAAGTTAAGAATTCCAAACTGATGCTTGCCACAGAAAGTAAACTGAGGATATTAACATCCTGGTTTAAGGAGTCAGGGAGTCTACAGTTCTAGAGTGGCAGCTAGGGAGACTGCCACTTTGTCCCCAAGAGAAATTAATTTCTACCACTTGCCGCCTATATTTTTTTACAATAGCCCATAACCCACTCGATGTCAAAACAATAACCAAATAAAGTGGTTGTTTGGTGGTGGGGATGGTATTTCAGCTAAAAATTATGAGGTCAAGGGGGTAACATGTATTATGAAAAGAGTAAGGTGGTAAGTGGTAAAACCCAAAAACATTAGCGGGAAGTAGCAACCTCCAGTTGTTATTAAGGAAAAGGACAAGATTATGGATATAGCATTTAAGGATTTCAAAATCACATGAGAGTAATCAATTGTTAATTATTTAAGGACATTAAATTAAGTAATAATAGTAATGCACACACAATTTAGTTTAGTAAGAAAATTATAGATTCGCAAAAAAACTAGGGATTTTGTGCAGTTTAAAAAAAAACATACTAGAAAAAAAAATCTAAATGTCTATGTACGAATAGGTTTTCCACATACTAGGAAAAGAAACACCAGTTATAAACACAGAAAAGGCTTAAACCCCAAGTTAAAACACAAGCCACGAAGTGATTTCTAGCAAATTCTAATGATAAGAAAAGGTTGGTAACCACTGATGGGTAGGAACTTCAGAATTACTGACATACAGCAGTTAGCAGCAGTTACCAGTGCTAATTTCATTAGTATTCTTCAGAGGAAACAACAAAGAATGGGGTTCACAGCAGTTAGCAGCGACACACAGTTCCACATGGGCATCCAAACAGTCAACTGTGATCTATACGAACAACCCAGACCATCTATTTTCAAAATAGTATAACCATGCAAAAGTTTATTGCTTAAAGAGAGAGAAAGAGAGAAAAGCATCTGCGGTCTGCCCCAACCCCACCCCCTCTCCCCCCAAAAAAACCAATTTAGACAACCTTTGCTAATTAAGATTATTTAAGAAGAATGAAATAATGTTCCAATGAAGAATGAGCAGTGTTGATCTAACCCATAAGAGACAGTTAGTTGTTTCTTCATTGCAACATTGCTTATTCCTTCAAGTTGCGCAAGGAAGACAATATTATCTCATTCTATCTTATATAATAACACAACAGGAACCGAAAAACTCATTTCAGGATGTCACCTTTAGAATTGACACTTGAACTGTGAGAATCTGAAGAATCATCCTATTGTTGACATGCTATTGAATCTTTGCATTTTGATGTAATAATTAATCAATCCTTATGTACAAAAACAAATTAATAAAATCTAATCATCCTATTCATAGAACAACTTGTTGCACATGCATAAAATTCTTTTACCTATCAAAGCATCATCTACGATGGAAAATAATCACTCTTTAAGTTTAAAAAAAGAAAGCAAAAAAAGACAAATATATATATCACTTTTAGTAGATAACCAGTAAAAGTATGATGGTGACAGTGAAAATATTAATCAATTGACTTGGGAGTTGGGAGACTATACCCAGGATCAAGGCATGCCCTGATGCAAGATAGATAAAAACGAAAGGAAAGAAAAAGAATTAGAACTGGAGGGAAATTAGAAAGAAAGAGGAGAAACACAGTGCAGAAGTGATAGACCAATATCCATTATTTAACTAACCCATCAAATCAGCTGTAAAACAAACCATATGACCTATTTATAGTGGTCAACCCTAACAGAAAACAGGAATATAATCTATGAAATTATAATCAAACTGTGATAAGTAATTCAAATACCAAATATCATTAAAATATGAATATTATTTCCTTAGTAATCCAAATTTCACAACATTCCTTCAGCATCACAACCAAATTCAAAGGGTCTTGACAAATATATATAAAATTGACATCTACAAGAGACTGACAAACCTTTACACGCCTTGAGGCAGCAACTTGTTCCACCTTATGTACAAACTGATCAAATGAGTAGTAAGGCAGCAAATGGGAGTGCCATTCACTGTATAACCCAATTAAGTGCCCCAAATCATTAACCTACAAAATGAAGTTGACAACATTATTGATAGAATACATAAGGTCAGGTATTACGTTACAAGAAATATTGTGACATTATAAGAACAGAATGCCTGATAAAAGAGCATAACAGAATCATAATAAGCATTCACCTTTGTAATTCTTTCTGAAAAAACTTTTTATTTGAGGGAAACAAATTAAGCAGAATGCAACAATACATTGCAATGTCGAAAGCAAGCAATAGTGTTTTAGTATAAAAAAAAAAAAATTATAATTGCTTTTGAATATCCTGTTGTTCACCCAAAAATATTTCAAATGTAAAACACAACCGACAGATCATAGACATGTCCACGACTGGTCATTCAGATTGACCAATAAATTTAGTATCGTTTGCCCTTCTTTTATTTCCAAAGCAACAGACAACCAATCTGCTTTGCCAAGCCAATGGTTTCTACATTTCAAATCATATCAATTAAACAGTAGATCCATAGATTTGAACTTGTACACTCACTAGGAATATCTAACATTTCTACAATTTAAATTCTAGGGTTTGGGCATATAGAATTTATTCAGGATTACAAAATCAAATTCACATCGTTCAGACTGCAAATAAAATGATTCACATATAGAAATTTAGAAATTACAAAAGAAAAGGGCAAAATGGTAAATACCTCGTGACCACGGCCGCGATATTTGAAGGCGCGCGGAAAGTGTCGGAGTACGAAACCGAGGCCATCATCGGAGAGAAGGAGATCAGGAGTAAGCTTGGGCCGGCTCCTCGGCACCTTCTTCGGTTTTTCTTTGACTCCTACTGCACTTTTAGAAGGACTAACACCGCCGCCAAAGCCGCCGCTCTTATTAGAAATTGATGGGGCTGAGGATGAGGATGACGGACAGTCACGTGACCAATGACCTGGCCTTCCGCACTTGTAACAACCCGTTGGCGCTGCTTTTGCGTTCTCCATCTCTATCTTTCTCTCTGTTCTTTGTTCTCTTTGCTATGCTTCAATTAAATCAGAACAAATTTTCGATTTGCGATTTTCTCTCTCTTTTGGCGGGAATAAGAGGCGGGAAATGTAAAGGGCGGAATTTTCTCAAATAAAGATTTTCAGAAACCTCCCCTGAGATTTGAGAAAATGTCACTTATTTGTCAAAGATGTAGAAATGGCCACTTGTCAGGGTCTTGAGCTAACTTCTTGTTTTTACAAGTTTTATTTTTGGAATCATCAAGGGTGTAGTCTAATAGAAGAAAAGGATCAAGAAAAGGGTCTTGTTCTCAATTTATCAAGGCCCTCAGGCTAATATGCATGGGTGGATATTTTCTAATATAATTCGGTTTTTTATAGATAGGGGTGGATATTTTTCGATTCGTTTCGGTTTTTTGTCGAATCAAACTAAACCATATGATTTTTTTAATAAAATAAAAATGCTTGAACAAATCATAATATAAACTAAACCGGATCAAAAATTAGACCGGTTCAATTTAAGCCTTTCAAAATTATTTTTTTCAATTAATTTAAAATCATCCAACCAATGAAATTGTAAATTTTAATGAATATTTTTTTATTTATTATTTAGTTTTCGATCGAATCGAACCGAAAAATATTAATTTTTTGAATAACCTATCTAGAAACCGAACACAAATATAACCGAATTGAACCAGCCAATTTAATTGGATTCATCAATTTTCTACCCACCCTTAATAAAGTTGACGTTGAAACTATTTTATCAAAGGAAGTTTCAAATAATAAGGAGACACGTAGGATCAATGGATCCCATATCTTTTAATAATTTATTTATCAAATAATTATGGGATAAAACAAGCTTAAAGCTTCCATAGCAAAGAGTAAGAAATGATATCTCTATCTATCTCCCATTTCAAAACACCAATGCTCACGGCTAAGTTTCTGATTTCATGATAATTATGTACAAAATATGCCGGCCAACTCAGGCCCTGGCACTCTTACATAGAACTTCAATCTCTTTTCTTTTTCTATTTTTTTTTCTTCTTTTTTTTGGGCACTATATATTATAGAAAATAGCACATCAATGTTGGATGTTTAAGAATTCGCAGACCAATCGTAATTCTGGTACACAATATTGATAGGACACCCATCATCCATTAGATGGCTCAAAAGCCCTGCTTTTGTTGCATCCAGATAATTGATGCTCCACTTTAAGATTTCTTTCTCCTGTCCAAAATCTGCATCAAACCTGTGGCAAACAAAAAGAAAATTTAACAACTAATACTACATATCAATAATCGTTGAGGGTGAGAGTTCGAGCCCCTACAAGTTTGAATGATTGAATCCCGTTATCTCAAAAATTTGTGATATATGTACAGGTGGGAGTGAGATTCTCGGCTTAGATCCGATGACATCTTATGTATATCTATCTTGTCTCCAGTAACAATTTTAAAAAAAAATAAACAGTTGTAGTATTATTATTGAGCATTAATCACTAACCACTTTAGGATCCGAGTGAGATAAACTGTCCTCTTTTCTAAGTCTACCTCCATTCCGCCACTCTGGAAAAACTCTCTTGTGGCAACTCTCAGTTCAGATTCAACTCCTTGAGCTGTGAAAAACCTCACGGTGGGACTCGACCTTGATCCATTGCATAGCCCGAAATGGATCAATGGATTCACTTTTAGACCACAGAGCTGCCAATTTATAAGTTGAAATGTTTTATGCATAAGACAACAATTCACCAGTGTTCATGAAAATTACTAAGAATTTAGTTAGTAGTTTACCTCTAGGCGCTTGTCTCCAGAACCAAAGGGCTTGACCAAAGAGTAGGGACCTCTGCGATTGTTTCTTAGGATCCCATTCTTTATTGTAGTCATAGAATAGGGATAGCCTCCAACTAAATATTGAAAATCGGCAAAGAAGGATTTCCTATCAATTACTCCTTCCGGATGGCCTACCCTTATAATGGCGTGGATGATCATCGCATTGTATAAGTTCAAGAAGAAGGCCAACTTCTCATCTGGTGAGAGTTCAGATAGGTTCACCCTTTGAAGATCGTGAGCTAAATTAATGTATCTGTGTTCAGACAAAGAAAGATACACAAATTTAGAATGTGATAAATTTAGATTGTTATATGGGGAAAATATGATATTACTCCTTAAGTCAGTGTTGTCATAAAGCAGTGAATGCAGATACTATCAGTACTTAATCAAGATTTTTAGAAACCACTTTAATTCATTGCTATTTTGAACCAATAAATTCAAACCATAGCCCCCAAATAATTAGACTGCAAAGTCGACACAAGCTTAAAGCATGAAACTGTGTTAAATCTAAACGACAAGCTAATAACATTGTGCCTATCATTATAAGGACCAAAATATCTCATCCAGGGCTAATTCTTGAATCCTGTTTCCTCTTTCCTTAGTTAAAGTCTTTCGCTTTTTTCTTTGATATTTTCTTAAGCTTACTAACACAAGGCCTACAAAATGGACTTTAAATGTTCCATCTTCTCACATATGTCTTGCTTCTGCACTGCTCTGTTCCATATGAAGGCTCAAGTACTATTTTACTTGCATCTGATCTTTTACGCAGGCATTATTTTACATCACATATGAACATATCGTATGAGAACTCGCCCTCATCCCTTGTTGGCACCATTTCTAAGTAAAGTATCATCACTTGCAGTTCTGTTTTTTCTTTGTATTTTCTGTCCAATCAGTCATTCATCAACTGATAATATAAGTTGTTACAGCAAGACTGGTCTACTTCCTATTCAATTTTATCATGTAAGTTAGTTCAAACTTGAAATGATAAATTATCTAATAAGCAGTTGATGGTTAAATCTTTTCTAATTTTACAGCAATAAACCTTTTCAAGTTTCCCAGCTGGCTACTAACATATAAAAGTAGACTAAGTATTTTCCCTAACATTGTTCTTCTTAACTACTAATCCTCCCTCCTCATTAAAGATCTTGCTATATTAACAGAAAGTCGAAAACAATCCTTTAGCTAATTCGTTTGTTTATTCATCAATATGGTTTATCAACTCTATTTTAACAGGATTGTATTGGCTACTTCTCATTGAGAACTTACCATTCAATAATACGAACTTATCGTTTGTTCTCCCCAAACTAAAATACATTACCGATTGCCGGTGTGGTAAAGAACAGACTGAACAGATACCGTTTCCATGAAGCAAAGTATTCTCGCCATGTATATATATTGCTTGTATATGGATACTATAATAAATGGGAAAAAAACACATAGCAGTAAGAAGATAGGCCAGTAAATAATACCTCCGGAATTCTTCACTTTTGCTAATGGCCGAGTAGTCAACATGGCGCCTATCATCAGAGGCATAAGCCTCTAGTATGGCAGACATTATTTTATTAAGCCTCTGACCAACCAAAACAGCAGGCTTAGGGGCAGTATCATTTGTAGATACCCGAAAATTGTAGCATTTTGGAATGTATGGTTCATGCTCAAGAAAGCGATAGAAATGGTTTCCATCTTCGAACTCATTTTCCCTGCATCAAAATTTATATATAAGGTACTTACGAACAAAACATTAGTACCATATCTCATATTTAGTCTGTGATAGAGAAATGTTCTTACCCGAAAACATGATGGATGAAATGCTTCCTGCTTAGCTGCTTTCCAATCTCAATGGCCTGCAAGTTTTGTCATTACAATTCGTTTGAATCAATGTACATAATTTAAGAAAAAACATAATCGTTTAAAGTAATGATCTAAGGAGAAAAAATGCCAAATGAGATTTTATTATACAAGTCTCTGAGTATTTATATATTTTTTTTATTGGGTGTGGGTGGAAAAAAGTTTCAAATGTTTTGATTCAATTAAAACAGTTTTTTTTTTCCTTAAACAGATGAAGAAAATGTAAGAACTGAAGAACATACCTCAATGCTAAATTTTAAAATGTATACTTGCAAACGGGGAGTGGAAATATGTTGTGAAATTGGGGCTAGCTCAAAAATTCAGAGAAGGTGAGGGGCTTAATTGATATTTAGCTAATTTCTTTGAAATTACGTTTTAACCCCTTAGTTTACAGATATTTCATTTTATTTAAAATAACTTTATAGTTTCTTTATTTTGACTTGTTCAATCAAAATCCTTCCTTATTACACCATTAATTGCATTGAATAATGGATTTTTTTTTTAAAATACTTTTTGTTTAAAAAATGAAGTAAAAATTCCCAACCCTAAAAAAGAGCAACGATTTCAGTTCATTTTCACTTACTTATTTTAATCAATTTCATAAAGTTCGTTAGTTGCCAAAAATCCGTTGACTATTATGTGTCAAATCATCTGGATGTCACCTTTTTTTTTTCCCAGTTCCCACTCGTACAAAATAAAATGAAAATGAATATAACAATAATAAAATCTGGTTATTTTAAAAAAAAAAAACACACCCACACATTAGGCATTATGCAACTTTTAAAAAATAACATAGGAAGGTAAAATTTGGGCCACGATTAATAAAAGCCTACAAACTTTTCCAGTTGCTGGTTTCTTATGGAATGAGTGGGAGGGGGCCAACAATTGATTTTGATATGATGTTATTTTACAGGAAAAATTAATGATATATATATATATACCCACTTTGAATATTCTATTTATTTTTAAAAAAATTTCTTTCATTTTTTATCCACAATATTTTAATAAATATCCAATTCACCTCTCCCAAAACACTTGGACATATCTTTGGATCTGTAATGGGACCCATTAAAGCATCTACTCTTTCATGACTTAAAAGAGCTTTTCAATAACTCTATAGTTGGTATAAATAATTTTTAAAAACTAAGCAAAAAAATTGTCTATTCAATTTACTATTTTGACTATAAAATTACCCAACATAAAAAATTGCGAACATCACGGGAAATAATTAAAATGTTTAGTGAAAAATTTATCTAACAAACCTTTGATTATGTAAATATATTAATGACAATGATTCAGTTACTAATATTAATTTGCTACAATCAAAATTGTACTTAAGTGAACAATGCTACTTCCTTTCTCGCTTTTAACTCCTATGCAAAAACACAACTAATAATATCCTCCTATGCCATAAATATAATTATTACCAAATATATTATAGTCCAATTTTTCCCTTTCTCCAATTCAAAAATTCAATCCCATCTATTACTACGTAAAGTTATTTACTCAATTGCAACTATTTCTAGAACAACTCTAATAGAAATACAAATAACCAACTGTTAAAAAAACTTATTATCAACCTCTGACCACAATAAATTACATATCTTAATTTATTTAATTAAACATGGGTTTGATTAACGAAAAAGATAATAAAAATGCATTGAAAAATGAAACATGTCTAGAATCTTTTCAGCGAGAATATGGATTCAAAAATATTGGTCGGATGGTCAAATTTTATTTTATTTACCGAACGAACATTGGAGAAAAAATAAATCATTAGTTTTTTCTCATTGCACGAGGTAGCTATCCGCTCTCATCATATCCCATGCGTGCTTGCCATCATTAATGTTTGCTAAAATAATAAACTATAATTCTAAAAAATCTTAATATATATTTTTTTTATTTGATTGTAAAACGGTGCGTTTTGGATACTGATATTATTACGTCACATCAGTTTAATTTATTATTATTATTATTATTATTATTTGATTAAAGAATAATGAAGAGGAGAATGAAACGCACCTTCATCCTATCGAAGTGGAAATGGTAAGTGAGCACATCAACCATCTCGCTCCCAGAAAAGCAATTCTTGACGATCTTCAACTTGATCAGACGGTCCTGGATTGGCAATCTCTGTCTCAACAACTTAATAGTCGGCAGCATCTCGTCCGTTGATTCCTCCTCATCATCATGATCATCGAATCCATATAGCGGGGGTGCAGGCGCTTCACTGGAACATTTCTTCCCCAACATCTCCCTAAACCGCTCGTCGAACGTGCCGCTGTTCCTCAGCGAGTTCAACGCCACCAAGCCTCCGAATAACTTGTCGTTGAAGAAAATCTGCGGCACCTGTGAGCTTCCCGTTCTCTTAACCAACTCTTTCTCTCTCTGCGGATACACGTCGATGTTAATTTCAACGAATTTGAGTCCTTTTTGTTTGAAAAAACTCCTCACTGCTTTGCAGTCTCTGCAATTTGATCTTGAAAAAAAGCTTATCCGTCCTTTTAGCTCTCGTTGATTATCTCCTCCTCTTTCTTCGTGCTTCACTATCACTTTGAGTCCAGATATGTTGTACTGAGTCACCTCGTCCGGTTTGATCACCGTCTCAGCCCAGGCGTCCTCGTCGATGTTTTCTTTTAGAGAATAGAGCTTCTTCGCGATTGCTGCCGAGAAGTTGTTGCTTCTTTCTCGAATGAATTTCGCTAGCTTGAATGAGTTTTTATCCGGTGATGGAGGAGACGGTGACACAAACACACCTGCTGGCGCCTCTGGCTTTGGCAACTCCGAATGAGGTTCGATCACCACCGTTGGATTTATTTTTTCCGAATTAATAATAATCGTGTCTCGATCACCACCGTTTCCTCCATCATCATTTGAATTTTTGCCATCTGACTTGGAAATTTCAACACACTCGTTTTCAACTTTTTCCGGTACTGAATCAATTTCAATTCCCATTTTCATTTCCACCTCCATTACCATTTCTGTGAGTAATAAATAGAAGAAAGAAAAATGGAGAGATTTAAATAGAGATTGCAAAAAATAAATCTAAAAGTGGTAGCGAATGGCGATGAATCCGGAGAGATTTGACGGACGAGAATATATGGGGATTATGGGCGAAGGATTTTTTTATTTTATATATAAGCGACTAATAATAAGAATAGGTCAAAGACGTGGAGACAAATATATAATCACTAAAAATTAGAAAACATCTTTTGGTTGAACCGGCAACAACAGGCCGGCCCATTGAAAATAACTATGGCCCCACAATCCGCGTCCATATTATTACTATGCCCTTGAAAACCCCGTTTTTTGAATTGATGGATGTGATTTAGTAGAAGGGCTTTTGTGTAATTTAACTATTTCTTACTACATTAGCCGTTAATTGTGGGCTTATAGTCAAGTGCTTCTGTTGACACGGCAGAGTCAAAGTGTTTAAAATCCGATATTGTTTGTGGTGGGTTAGGTACGGCGTGGGATTATACTTTGAACTTACACGTGGCGGAATGTGATTGGGCGTCCAACGTCTTCCTCCTAAGATGAACAAACAACTCAGTCTGGTCTGGGGTTAGTTTTTTTACGTTCAAAATTTGGACGACTCTCGATTCAAATCTAAGACCTCTTCTAATTTAAGTTACAGTACCCATTATGGGATTATACTTTGAACTTACACGTGGCTGCATGTGATTGGGGTCCAACTTCTTCCTCCTAAGATGAACAAACAACTCAGTCTGGCCTGGTTTTAATTTTTTTTTTAAATAATTTTTTTCGTTCAGTATTTGGACGACTTCCGATTCAAATCTAAGACCTCTTCTAATTTAAGTTACGGTACTTTGAAGCTTTGAATTTCATTAAAATCTCAATCTAATGCTGATTTTGCATTAGTAAAGTGGACGAGGGTAGCGATGGTAGGACTAGGGATTATAAAATTTCGGGTCGGGTCCGACCGTCCGAGCTTTCTCCAGTTTGACCTGAGTTTCTCTACTACCCAGTCTGGGAAAGCATTTTAAAAAATATTTTTTTAATATTTTTTTTTTGGAAGGTTGAATTTTTTAATACTAAATAAATTAAAATTTTAAATGCTTTAGCGGTATTTCGAATTGGACCTTAAATTATCCGGGTTGGGACTGAAATTTTTTGTCATCCTTAATCGATTGTTGGTGGGTATGAGGTCTCTACAAAGATGCCTCAAGCTTTATTTGATATGATTTTTCAAATACAGTGTTAATTATTATAATTTTTAACCAAAAAAAATTATTATTTGATTGTCAATTGATGTTTTTATTAAAAATTATTAAATTACTTTAATAAATAATATTTTTAAAGTTGTTATGAAGACAATGAAATTAATTTGATAAATAAAATAATAATATTTTAGATAATTAAATTCGTTAAAAGTTTCACAACATATATTCTCAAAAGTCTAAAATTTGATATTCTTCCAATAAGATAAAGCAATTTTTTTAATCCTGAAAGCTGAAGTGATACTAATTAAATACTTAATTAGCTTGAATAGGGATGAAAATGATCCGAATATGATATGAAGATGTAATATCCGGATATGATCATAATATATTGGCCCCCGCGGGGCTCTTTCATATGAAGATTTAATTATCTTTATTAGAAAAAAAAAAAATTTAATACACGTACCTGATTTATCTAACTGATAAATATATAAAATTATCAATTTATCAACTCTTAATATATCGATCCTCTTTTGAGTTGTGACATGTGTCTCTATAAGGAGTCGAAACTTCAATAGGCTTGGGGAGCACATTTAAGGAGATAGAGATCGGAGGGTAGTAGTGTTCCACATTGCCACTTATGGGCCTTTGGGACTATATGTTCGGTAATTTGGGTATTAATTATTCCCTGAATTCAGGACAAAACCATCGCAGTAGTTGCCTCAGCTAAGGGTGGCAGAAAAGCCCGAGCTCGGTCCGGCCTGTAAGGCTAGTATTACACTTGTGCGTATTATGGAAGCGTAACGGCATAGTTCTCATATATTTGGGTATTGGATACTCATACAAGTGTAATAGGAGGTTCTGTTTACCGATGGTACGGAAACAGCTTCGCTCTGGATAGACCCCTCAGAATCCCATTGGTAGTATGACTATGTGTCTGTGGGAATCCGAATCAGGGTAGATGTATTTGATCTTAACCTGAGACTTGCATCACTAATACTTGCAACAATCAGTATACTTTGGTTTTGGTCGTCCGGGGCTTTAACAGGTTCTGTGTACGCTTCTTCTGGGTATACTGAGAATCGTAGTGTATTGGGTGTGATATCAAGATGGAAGTATCACTTCAGTCATATGGAGATGATGATCACGTATTATACGGAACTAGTACTCTTAAGTACTGCAGTCATCGGGATAATATGACTAGGGCATGATTATCCGATTATATAGACTAGTTACCAGAGATCCGATATATGCTTCGTACGGGGCAGACACAATTCTAGTCCTAGGCCTAGCATGTGATATCGATACTGGATCGTTATACGCAATACTACGTATACTACGCTTGACAAAGATCTTGTATTCCGCAGAAGAATATTTCTGGAGAATTTGGTAGGCACGGTGCTTTGCTAGAAGCCAACCATGTCTTGTAAATCGATAAGAACGTGGTACTGGGTACGCACATTTTCGGATAGTCCGATGACTGTATTTACTGCCAACATATCCAGGGATCTCTTGGGTCGCTTCCCAAAGATTCACCGATGATATTTGATTCGAACAAGAATTAATCTGGGATTAATTATGAGATAGAGAAAATTGATCTGGGATTAATTATGGTAAGAATTAATCTGGGATTAATTAACAGAGAAATAATTAATATGAGATTAATTGCGTCGAGAATTTATCTAGGATTAAATTCGTCGAGAAAAGAGAACGTGATTAATTTGGAATTAATCGGAAAAATGAATTTAATAGTGAAATTAGATTTTACTATTTAATTTATTTAAATAAGCTAAAATAATATATTAGATATATTAATTGAAATTAGATTTCAATGCGGAATTAAGATTGGATTTTAATTCGTGCTAACAAATTAATTTAGAATTAATTCGTAAGCGATTTACGTAATAATATTGCGAGACATTATTATTTAATTAAATTGGATTTAATTAAGTCGCAACGACTAATTTGTTTAATTCGGAATTAAACGAACCCGGGCCCGAGCGAAGTTGCTTGTTGGATTGTCCGACTTAAATTTGGAATTTAAGTGGGGCCCATTTTACTTACATCATTAGTCACATTTGGTGATAGATTTGGTTGATGGGTTTTGTTGGAAACTTATCCAACACACTTTGTATTTGCTTTTTTTTTTTTTTTTTTAAAAAAAAACATTTTACCAACTTTGAAGTCAACTTTTATATATGATTTTGGAAATCAAAATGCATTATTCCTCTTCCTCTCTCATTAGGGCCGAAACTTCAAGCTTTCTCCCATGGAATTTTATTGCAAAATTCCACAAAACTAGCACTTTAAAGAGACAAATGAGGTGATAGGGAAACTCACCCGAGAGTTTGGAACCCGATTTCAAGCTTCGAGGTACTACATCCAAAGGATTTTTGAAAGCCTACAACCGATCAAGGTGATATTTCCGCAACTCCATTTGATTAATTCACACACGAATCACTCTTAGATGATCTTGGCATGTTCTAGGAACACTTACAATGGTATGAGAGCCACCTAAGTTTGATTTGAAAATCTAAGGTTCATGACTTTAAATTTGAGATTTTTGTTTTTGGAGCATGAAATGCCTAAATTGATGGTTGGGTTATGTTTATATGATGTTGAATTGGATTTGTGCATTGTTGAATTTGTGAAAAATTGATTGGATCAAAAATTCCATAAATTCTTATACATGGCCGAATACATGACCTAGAGGACTCTTGGTGATTTTTTGAAAATTAGCAATTTGATATGTTAATTGGCATGAAATGTATTTTAGATGTTGATTTAATTGGATTGAAATCAAATTGTATCATAATTTCCTTGCCAAAACCGTGAGTATGAAGCATGTTATAATGAATTATTTTGCTTCATTTTGTGTTGGACATGAATTGGAAATGTTGAGCATGATTAATTGGATTAATTAGTGTTTTGGAAACATTAGATTAGTTGATTAATTATGTTAATTACACTTGAATTGAATTAATATGTAATTTGAAAAATGCTTAAACGAGTTGGACTCGCGCAAATCAAATCATTGTTTGAACATTGGATGGTCATTAATTCAAAGATTAATTAATTGGATTAGATTGATTGAATAACATGCTTTGTGTGAATACTTGGATGTATGAATGAATAATGTATATTGGATGGATATTAGAAGGGTGAAGGCAATTTTAGAAATTGTTGTAATAAATTTAGAATTTATTAAATTGGACCTGCGTGTCCAGCCTATTATCTCTATTCTCTTTGTATTTCTCTTCTCACCAATTCCCCTCAATGTAAATGAGGTTTCTTTAGAAGTATTTTGTAATTGGGTAGAAGTATGAATAGTGCTAGCGGGAGAGAGGAAATGGAGAGATTTGTTCTAGGAACAAAGTTTGTTATATATCCATCTAAATATCATTATTATTTTATTCGTGCCTTATTATGCTTTTAGAATGCATGCTTAAGGGTGTATGATGAGACCTAATTAAAGATAATAAATTGGTTGCCAAATCGCGACAAAAACCCTCATATTATATTAAACGTTTTTCCTTCCATTGAGTGATTCTCTCTCAAGATCCAAGATTGGCATTGGTTTGTTGGCCAAAGTCAAGACCTTTGTCCATCGTGGATGTGTTTGAATCACGAAAGCTTTGTTCCATATCGTACGTCTTGGGCAAGTTGTGATTTGTTGGCCAAAGTCAAGGTCACTTCTTGTTCATCGACCTCGATTACGAAGTTTTCTCACTGTCAATGGGTCACGCTTAACTGGTTTCATTAAGCTTGTTGAGCCAAAGCCAAGGCTTGGTTGATTCAGAGGAAAAATGTTAGGCAATATATTGGATATATTGACATATATTGGATATATGTTTCGGACTTGGAAGTCCACCTACTGGATCTAGGAATTGGATGGGATCCAATTGATCTTAGAGATCTACCTAGTTAAGTTTCATACAACTTGTTGGCGAAAGTCAAGGTTGTGTGTTATTTAACGGGATCCTAGCCCACTAGGAAACTAGGTTTCTCGAGTACTCCACAGAGGGTTATAGGCTAGCCGAAAAATAGTGGGAAGCAAGTATTAAATTTTCAATTTCGTTTAGATACTTGCCAATACACGTTCATTTCATTTTTTCGTCATTAATTATTTATAAATATATTAGTTGGACTAATATTCAATTGTTGTTTTAATTGAACAGTTGGACTGTATTCAAACTACTTCATTTATAGTTGGTTATATAATTGGATTATAGTAATCAATATATTTGAATTTAACCGATCATTTATAGTTGGTTATATAGTTAGACTATAGTAATCCTTACATCTGATTGTACCCGAAATCGTTGATTGGATAGTTGGACTATATCAATCATTATAAATGAAAGATTAACGTCAAATGACATAATCCTATGTGAAAAATGTCTTTTACGGCTTTAATTTTCATATTGGGAAATAAATCTCAGGATAGTCCTAGGAGTTGAGAAGTTACTCTATTTGATAGAGCGACCTCTCGGGCTTAAGCCCGGAGTTGAGCAAATAGTAGAGCATGAGCTTTGGAAGATTCATCGTGACGATAACTTTAGTGCTCAATCCGTCATGCTTGCTGCAAAGACTCCTTAATTTCATCGTCAGAACTAAAGATTAGGTCCTTATACCATTATGATGAAATTAAAGGATCTTTATAGATCTAACCTTAGATCTTAAAAGTAAAAAAAGCTTTTTCGCTCGCGCATGTCAGATGGTACATCTGTCGAGCACTAGGTGTCGCAGATGATTGCTGACATCGAACAGCTAGGTTAATTGGACATTACCTACGAGGTCGAGACTTCCATAGATTTGATCTTACAGTCTCTGCCCGAAAGTTGGGGCGGGTTCATCTTGAACCAAGAGAAAACTCTTGGAGAGTTAATGTCTATGCTCAATGAGGCAGAGCCAGAGCTTCTAAAAGGGCAAAAAGCGCAAGGCGCGTCTTACTTCGACATCCCAGAAGGCCAAGGCTTGGCCGAAGGCTTATGGGGATGTGAAAAAGGGCAAAGGTAAAATCGTCACATTTTTCTGGGAAGACAAATGACATATCCCAAGATGTCTGCCTAAATTGTGGCAAACGGGGTCACTGAAAGTGTGACTGCCATATGGACAAGGCATACATGAAGGAAGTGAAGACGGGAAAGGCTCCGACTTCATGTATGTTTGTCATAAACATCTCCACTACTGGTTTTAAAATTGGATTTTTAATAATGGATGTGGTACATACATATGTACTGACGTGCGGGATCTGCTGATTAGCAGGAGACTGGCTTCAGTTGAGATCGACCTGCGAGTCAGAAACGGGATGAGAGTCACTATTTTAACCGTAGAAACCTAAGTTTTGGAACTGCCATTTGAGCATGTACTTAAATTAGGAAACTGTTATAATATACCTAGTTTGACTAGAAACATTATCTCTATATCTAGTTTAACCCGTTGCGGGTATACCTTTATGTTCCAGAACATCAGGTGTTTTGTTTATAAAGAAGATATTGAGATATACACATTAGATGTGAATAACAGTACTTATATTTTGAATATAAAAAAATCTCAAACATATAATATGAAAAACAAAAGCTCAAACTGTATAAATCTGTTGAGACTTAAAAGTGGCATTGTTGTCTCGGACACATTAAATAAGACTCGTATATCCATACTTTCGAAGAATGGATAATAGGACGGATTTGATTCTAATTCAAATAATGTCCGCGAATCTAGTTTATAAGGTAAAGTACCTAAATCGCCTTTTATTGGTAAATGTGTACGTGTCGCCGTGCTGTTAGCCCTCGTTCATAGTGACGTAAGTGGGCCCATGTCTAGCTAGGCTAGAGGTGGATATAAATATTTCGTAACCCTTACGGATGTTGCATCGCGTTATGGTTATGTGTATCTTCTGAAACACAAGTCGGAAACTTTTGATATAATCAATGAGTTTCAACACGAAGTAGAAAGACAGATCGGCTAAAGTATTAAAACATTACGGTTGGACCGTGGTGGAAAATACTTGAGCAATAAGTTTCTCGATTACATGAAAGAGTATGGTATTCTTTCACAGTAGACTCTTCCCGGGACACCTCAATTTGAAGGTGTGTCCAAACAGAGAAACCTAACTTTGTTGGACATGGTAAAGTTAATGATGAGTGGCTCTGAGCTACCAATTTCCTTCTAGGGATACACATTGAACAGTACAATACTTATTTTGAATAAGGTTCCATGAAAATCTGTTAGACATACTTCATATTAGATATGAACAGGAAAGAAACCAGGTTTCTCATTCCTGAAGATTTGGGAATGTTGGGCATATGTTTGGATGATACCAAACTAGAACCCAAATCGGATAAGTGCCTATTTGTAGATTGTCATAGGGAAACCAAAGTATAGTACTTATACAACTCACAAGAGAACAATGTAATTGTTGCTCTCCATGCGGCTTTCCTAAGAGGAATTCCTATATGCAGTTATAAGTGGGAGGAAATTAAAACTCGATGAAAATCAGAGTAATACTGTTCCAGGCACCGAGTCTTCACGGAACACAAACTGTTCATCAGGGATGAAACTGTACCAATAATCTTCGAACACACAAGAATCGCGTAGGTCGGAGAGAGTCAGAAAAAAACCTGGGAGATATGGGTTTCTGATCTCACCTCATGTAGACATTAGTCTTATTGAGGATATTGAACCAACTACGTATGAAGAAGTGATACGAGGTATCGACTCCGCAATATGGCAAAGTGTCATGAAGTCCGAAATAGATTCCATGTAAACCAACCATGTTTGGACACTGG
>SKCR01055142.1:0-39143 GCA_019454045.1 Zanthoxylum bungeanum | reverse complement strand
AGCGCTGAATCTATCCGCGCGCGTTAGCTACTTTGCGCGGGTTAGTCTACTTTGCGCGCTCCACTCCATCATAAGTGATGAGACAAATTTTTACCAAAAGAAACATCAAGCTAAACAAAATTTCAAACAATAAAATAATAAATTGTTTTTTTTTTATTATTTTTATAATTTATAGTTTAAATAAATATATACAAATTATAAGTTTTAAAATAAAAATCAGTTTTTATCTGTTTCGATTAAAAAAATGTCAAAAAGGATACGAACATTTATAAGAAACTGATGATTTCATATCAACTATTTCAAATACTTTTATCTCCTTTATGAACTTCATATCAAAATTTGTAAAATTTTATTTACACTTAATATTTATACCTATAATTTTCATCAATAAATCTCTCTAAAATTCAAACTTTTGCAAGGTCAAACATATTCCTGGTCGATTTCACTAAAACAAATATATTTTTCTTTTTGCACATTCGATTTATGATCTACTAGGAAAAAAACCCAAAGAATAATATCGCAAAGACCTATAATTTTCCCCAAAAAATGAAGTTTACCTCTTATCAAGTAAAAACACAAATCTGCATCAATATCATAAGGTACAATAATATTTTATTATTGAGCTAAGGCATATTTTATTGAGCTCAATTACATTTCATTGATCTCATTTATAACACAATCACATTGTACCTAAATCTATGGGTGTTCGCGGTACGATTCGGGTCATTTTTTCGTTTTTCACTTCAAACCTCACGGGTTGGCGGTTTGGGAAAATAGAAACCGAAACCGCAAATTGATAAGGAAAACCGCGGCGGTTCGGGTTGGCAGTTTAGTGGGTTGGGCGGTTCGAGTCGACGGTTTAGATTATCAATTTTTTTAAGGAAAATTTATGTGTTTTCACATAATAATTGAAGAGAAAAAATACATAACTTTCATTTATATATTGCATATTGTCATATGATCATTAAATATCTTAAATTTCATGGTTAAAGAAAAAGAAAAATATAAAATAATATCTAATTTGAACGTGGGTCGGTGGTTTAGGCGGTTCGGGTCGCGGTTTGAGTCAAAATTTACGGTCTTGGGCGGTTCGGGTCGGCGATTGGGTCAAAACCGCACATCAACCCGAAATTTACAGTTCGGTTTTTATTAACCCGAAATCATTTTTAATTTTTTTCAAACCACGCGGTTCCGGTCGGGTTGTGGTTTGACTCGAAACGATGATTACCCCTACCTAAATCATATTGAGCTAAATCACATTCATATATTACCTCAGTCATATCGAGCTCAATCATAATCATATTTAACCTAAATTATATTGAGCTTGGTTATTCACATTTTACCTAAATCACTTTGAGCTCAGTCACAATTGTATATCAAGTTAAGCCGTGATCACATTTACCTAGGTCAAGTTAATAATGAGTCGCTATATTTCGATTCTATCGTGGGTCACTTAGGCTTCATCTATGTTAATAAGTATTGTTAGGTATGAGAGAGATAGGTATGGCAGTCTATGTTTATATGGTATAATTGTATTAGTTGTTTCATTTATCAGTTTATGATTTTAAGTTAACTTGAGGATAGTCAATTCTTTCATGAGAATTTTGGTTTTCCATGTTCATTTGTACTCTTTTGTTTTTGTTTCTAACAAATATTATTTGAAATGAAATTTGTGTTGTGTCGTCCGTGTCTTATTCATATTAGTGACTGGGCTCTTATGAATGTAATGTGTATTTTTACCTATTCTTTATTGAAACATAATGATGTGGTCGTTTGAAAGTTTATAATTTGTAAATTAATAACATATAATTTATATAATTAGATACTTTATAATTTGAATGATAAAGAATAACCCACTATAAATGTGTACTTAACACGCCAACATTTAAATTTATTTTACTAAAATAAATGTCTGAAGATGTTATCGGCAGGTGACGGATCCCACCGTCTGACCGGCGTAATCAGACGCGTATAACACAAGCGCACGTATCATTCAAATAGTATAAAAATATCAATCCCATGAAGACTTAATTCATACTGTTGTTATTAATTATTGATACTATATATTTACAGGTATCTAATTGAGGGAGAAGGGAATGTTCGCTTGATTGGTTGGTTGATTGTGGATTTGCTAATTAAATAAATAAATAAAAACACAAAAGAAAATACTAAGGAAAATAAATAAAAGACACAAATATCTAGGGTTGTGACTCGACACAATATTATTCTAATGATGAATTGATTTTTTTATATATATGTAATCATTCAGTTTGCTAACTTGGAACACGAAAATATACAAAAGCCTCTGTCGATGGTCAGATGCAAACACCAAAATAACCCAATTAATCATATGTCTATGTTAACCAAGTTACCTGAATTCATTAAGTTCAAGTTCCAATGTGGCTACCCCCCGCCCGACAGGTATATGTCTATCCTGTAAAGAAATCTATTAAAGGGTTATCTATCATCAAGGAAGATCGTGGGCTATTGAATCTAAGGCTGAAACCTAAAATCTCTTCCTCAAGTTCATTTTTAGTTTATCACATCAATCTTATTAATGGCCCGTTAACAAGAAGCATTAAACTTAAGACTCAATAAACAAATTAAAGAATTACCCATAATATAATTAAATCAATTATTAAGCATGTTATATTGTGTTTCATCACTTCCCTAGAATAAAAATAAAATATTGTGGGTTAGGGGATCCACATTTGCTACTTCTAATTTAGAAATCTCCCTTATTATAAAATGAAATTTATCAGTGATATTACCGACCGACCATATAGGCGGTATCCTCATTAAGTCAGATTTCCAATTAAGTCCAACCAGTCATAAAGGCGGTATCATTATTTGTCCATAAACCAGCCATATAGGCGGTAATCATCTGTCACCTAAAGACCGGCTATAGAGGCGGTGTCACATTATTTCAAATAAATAAAATCAGTCATTAAGCCGGTAAACCTTTTAGTTTGAATTACAATTTCCATATTATAATTAAGGGGGATTAATCTAAATTAAAATAATAAAAGATTCACCCTTCCCCAAACGGAAATCTAACTACTAAACATAAAAGAAAATAGAAGAAAAAGAAACTACTACTATTACTAAATATTAAAATACATAATTTAAATGCTAAAAATAAATACAAACAAGATGCAATCCTTAAATTCCTTACAAAAACCTAAGGAAAGCATGAGAATTACAAATCAAATGGCTTGGTATTTATCGGAAAATCTAAAGGCTTCCACCAATTTCTTCACCAATTGCTCTACCAAACACTCCACCAAACACTCCACCAAACACTCCACAAAATCCTTCACCAAACATGCCGCAAGACACTCCAAAAACACTCCACCAAACATGCAAGCATGTTTTGTTGAAGTTTGACACTTGTAAATTGTCATTTTCTATTTTTTTATTTTTTTGATAATGACTTTAGTAATTACACAAAACACATTGGATTATTTATTATATTCGATATTGAAAACTTCAGAATTTGAAAATATTTAAAATTTAAAAGTTGTATATCTTCGAGTCTTCTTTAATCTGCAACTCGAATCAGCTCAATCGGATATTGGATAAAAACGTTATGGCCAAAATACCAAACTTGCGCAAAATTGGAATTTATGACTGCACTTCGTGACACGTACAATATTTTTTTTTTGACCTTTTTTCCTCCGGATTTCATTGTTTTAGCCCCGAGTTGATTCCATTAAGTCCCAATATTATTTTTATCTGCAAAATAAATAAAAAAAAATTAAAACGTTCATAAAACTCGAGAAACTATACAAAATATGAGGTTAAATGAGTGGGAAATAGTGATATAATTACCACTCATCACACACCCAAATCTAACATTTTGCTAGTCCTCGAGCAAAACAAAAACATAAAATAACATAAACATCTTTAAAATAAAATTAAGCTAAGCCACTTTCATAGGGATCACGGTTGCATTTAGCATATGCAACAAGCCTTTAAACCCCTATGTGTCCCTAATGGACGAGTTGTAGTCTCGTGAGGGTTTACAGAAACGATACCCACAAACGTTTTACAAAAGTAAAAAGATAGTAAAACTAATGCACACAAAAGCAAAGAGACAAGAGAAAAGAGAATAAAGAAGTTAGTGACTAAACATGTGAAACTTCTACTCCAAGTTAGTAATTGTTTTATTTCTTTCTAAATTACCGAATAAGTAAATTCTCCTATTATTTTTACCATTCTTCAGATACACAACCAAAAAAATATTAATCAACTCATTTTTCCCACAATAGTCACAACTGCAGTTGAGAAGAGAGTAAAATTTTTGTCCTAAAGTTTTATCATAATTCACACCTTTTTGTAGCAAAGGAATAATTTTTCTTCTGATTTTTCTGATTTTTTTTCTTTGATTTTTGATTTTTTTTATTTATATACAATATCTTCCATCTATGTAGCGAGCTTTGGGCCAGTGACTCCCAAACTAGTTGGCTTTAGGGAACTAGGTGTTAAGACACCCCAACGGACTTAATTACTCAGACTTCAGATATATATATATTTTTTGGCAACATCTTCAATCCATGTAACGAGCTTTGAGCCAGTGACTGCCAAACCAGTTGGCTTTAGGGCACTAAGTGTTAAAACACCCATAAGGACTTAATTACTCAAATCTCAAATGTTTTTTTCACATTTTTTTCTTTTTTTAACTCCATTGCCATTTATAGATGCTTCCTCCAATTAAACTAGAGCACTGAATATTACAAACTTTTCAGTTACAGCTCATGTCCGTTTGTTACCATACATGTTGATAATACCTGCCAACTGAGCATATGCAGATTCATTTTAGTCAGTTTTATGGATAATTCACAAATTAAATAATTCAAATGGAAATAAACAAAAATTAACTTGTTTCGAAAAAGGGTTTGAGATACGTATCAAGAGTGGAAACTCCTTACACAACTATCTCTCACCAATTTCACCTAATTAATCAAGTTAAAAACAAAAACACCAAATATTTTTTTAATTTTTGTAAAATTTTTCATTTTTTTTAATTTTTCTAAAATTTTTGAACTAAAAATACCACAATAAAAACAAGATACTATTAACTATTCCCCCCAAACCTAAATGAGACATTGTCCTCAATATCTGAAATAGTAGAAGATGAGCTTAGAAGATAGTACCCGATTAGCTAAAATACTACATCTAGAAAGGAAATTAAAGGTTAAGATCCAGATTTATCCGACGCTTCTTACCATGATCATCCTCAGACCATTTTATCTGGAAATGATAGGGTCAATTTGTGGTTCAAAGGCTAAGATTTGGTCAATTAGATCTGGGGCAGTTCTGGCAGTAAAGATGAGTTCTTTCATAGGTTTTATCACGAACCCATTTCTCCGGGCATCATCAAGAAACACACAAAGAAAATCATAAAATCCCTCAATGTTAAACAACCCAATCGGTTTCTGGTGTATGTTCAAGTTCGCCCAAGATAGCACTATAAAAATTTCATCCAATGTGCTCAAGCCACCTAGAAAAATAATAAAAGCATCAGCACGGTTAATCATTTCCACCAGTCGCTTGGACATTCCCGATACGATCAGTTCCTCTCCGTTTGATGGACCTATCAGATTCGCCTCCGCCAAGGGTTTTGGGATGATTCCAAGAATTAGACTACCTCTTTCTTGTGCGACCTTTGAAATGATCCCCATAAGTCTAAGATTGTCTCCGCCGTATACTAAGTGCATATTCCTTTCAGCTAAGACTCGACCCAATTCCTGTGCTGCTTCTATGTATTGTGGTTTAGTACAAACACTAGTACCGCAAAACACACAGATGTTTTCAACTCGTCTTCTTGAAGTGACTTCCATTTTTTTTCTTTTTTTTTTTATGTATTTTTTCTCTCAAATCTGGATGCCTTCAAAAGTGCAATGACAGGCTGAATTTATAGTACTTGGAAATGGTGAGTAATAATAGCACTAGTATCTTCCAAAGGACGCTTGTTAGCTAAACAATAAAAGAAATCGTGAAAGGTAAAAAATTCTGGATCCTGTCTGCGAAAATCAAGATAATAACAAAAGAAAAGCAAATCAAAGTAATTATTAAGGTAACAGAATTGTGTACGCAATACGCCACTCGTTTGGTATATTAATCCATTAGAATGCCTCTTAAGAATTCATTCTTTACTCAGCCATCACTAATGACTTAAATCTCATCTTTGTGATTGCTAAAAACAATTCCTCCTTAAATGCTTCGTTCGTGCCTTTCTCTACAAAAATAACACACAAAATTAAAAACTCTACAACATGTATACACAAAATATAAAAATAGACATTAAAATAAATTGCATGGGTTGCCTTCTTGCTATCGCTAAATTTTTCATCTTCAGCCAGACGTGACTGAAATCCATCTGTTATGGAAGCTTCAGCGTGGTTTTGGACATCCGATTAAAGACAATCCCATGAGCATTACTTTTGAAGTTCTCTTCCAATGGTAAAGTGGCAAAAAGAATTTTGTCGCATTCAGTGCTTGTGCCACCTTTTTAATCTTTGTAGCTCCAGTGGTTCATGAAAAGAAAGAAATAAAATCAGGAGGTCTCGTATGGTGCTTGACTTGGAATGTGAGTTCTATTATGTCAAGCGTTTGGGCGATATATGTAATTTGTATTCCCCAAAACAGTGATGTTTCTCTTGAATGCTCAAGTTCTTTAAATTGGTCCTTCATTTGCTCTGCTTCTTGCTTCACTTTTTCTTCACAGATGTATTTTAGGATTTTCTGCATTCAATTCTTTATCTGTCATCTGTGAAATGCATACTCCATAAGTATCATCCTGATGATGTAAAGAGATGTCAGATTTTAGTTCTTCATCCTCTCAGGTTGATGTGACTGACTCATGTAGATCTTCTTCAAACATTAGTGCAATGCATACTCCGAATCTTCATTTTGAGGATACATAATTTCATCCTCAATTTTTGTTGGCACAAATAGCTCTGCTTATTTATCCTTGTCAGTGTCTGAATAATAAAAATCAAATCGAGACTTTGCTAGTTCGGGTTCTTGAACTGATACCTCAGATTCCTGATACTGCTCAGCCTCCCCCTCTACTAAAGTGTCATCGTGAAATGTTTGATACTCGAAGGCTTTATTAGTGTCATCTAAAAATTCTCCTTGAGGTATGTAGCCTTGGTCTTCTGTTAATTGTCTCGTTTGATCAGTCAGTCTCTGAATAGTTGTCTATTGACTCTGAAGCATTACATCCCACTTTTCATTATTTTTCTTGAGCATGTCCACCATTTCTCTTATCATCTGTTTTTCCTCTGGTGAATATCGTTCTGGTTCTTGATGAAGATTATAGGTAGATGGTGGACAAGATAGATAATAAGGTTCAGTGAAATATCCTGATTCTTTGTACCTTGAATGATTTCGATAATTCTGTCATTCTGAAAGGTATATACATTGATCGCTTGGGTGGTTACCATCATATATTACACATCTCCCCATTACGTTCTGTTGAACAAATGTAGTATTGCTTGGTTCTAGCATCCAGTGATAGTTGTTGGGCTGGACAACAGGTCTCAGAAAACCGGACTGTTGCTCCTTGAATTGGGGTGTATCTTCTTCTAGTAAAGCTCGTAATCTTTCTATCTCTCAATAAAGATCCATGTTAACCATCTGAAAAAATAAAGGAAAGAAATAAAAATTACAGATAAAAAGAAAATTAGATACAAGTAAATTAGATAGCTTCAAAATTAATAACTCAAGAAAAATAAGTCCCTGGCAACGGCGCCAAAAACTTGATCGGCGTAATCACACGCGTATAACGCAAGCGCACTTATCGTTCAAGTAGTATAAAAATATTGATTCCACAAGGACTTAATTCCTACTGTTGTTATTAATTATTGATACTATTTATTTACGAGTATTAAACTAGAATAGAATGTTTGCTTGATTGGTTGGTTGATTGTGGATTTGCTAATTAAATAAATAAATAAATAAAAACACAAAAGAAAATACTAAGGAAAATAAATAAAAGACACAAATATCTAGGGTTGTGACTCGACACAATATTATTCTAATGATGAATTGATTTTCTTATATATATGTAATCATTCAGTTTGCTAACTTGGAACACAAAGATATACAAAAGCCCATGTCGATGGTCAGATGCAAACACCCAAATAACCCAATTAATCATATGTCTATGTTAACCAAGTTACCTGAATTCATTAAGTTCAAGTTCCAATGTGGTTACCCCCGCCCGACAGGTATATGTCTATCCTGTAAGGAAATCTATTAAAGGGTTATCTATCCTCAAGGAAGATCGTGGGCTATTGAATCTAAGGCTGAAACCTAAAATCCCTTCGTTATCACATCAATCTTATTAATGGCCAGTTAACAAGAAACATTAAGCTTAAGACTCAATAAACAAACTAAAGAATTACCATAATATAATTAAATCAATTATTAAGCATGTTAATATTGTGTTTCATCACTTCCCTAGAATAAAAATAAAATATTGGGGGTTAGGGGATCCACATTTGCTACTTCTAATTTAGAAATCTCCATTATTATAATATGGAATTTATCAGTGATATTACCAACCGACCACATAGGCGGTATCCTCATTAAGTCAGATTTCCAATTAAGTCCAACCAGCCATAAATGCGGTATCATTATTATCCATAAACCAGCCATATATGCGGTAATCATTTGTCACCTAAAGACCACATATATAAGCGGTGTCACATTATGTCAAATAAATAAAACCAGTCATTAAGGCGGTAAACCTTTTAGTTTGAATTATAATTTCCATATTATAATTAAGGGAGATTAATCAAAATTAAAATAATAAAAGCTTCACCTTTCCCCCAGCGGAAATCTATCTACTAAACATAAAGGAAAAGAAGAAGAAAAAGAAACTACTACTATTACTAAAAATTAAAATACATAATTTAGATGCTAAAAATAAATACAAACAAGATGCAATCCTTAAACTCCTTATAAAAACCTTAGGAAAACATGAGAATTACAAATGAAATGGCTTGGTATTTATAGGAAAATCTAAAGGCTTCCACCAATTTCTCCACCAATTGCTCCACCAAACACTCCACCAAACACTCCACCAAACATGCCACAAGACACTACACAAAACACTCCACCAAACATGCAAGCATGTTTTGTGGAAGTTTGACACTTGTAAATTGTCATTTTCTATTTTTTTATTTTTTGATAATGACTTTAGTAATTACACAAAAAACACATTGGATTATTCGTTAATTTCGGTCGTGAAAACTTCAGAATTCGAAAATATTTAAAATTTAAAGTTGTAAATCTTTTAGTCTTCTTTAATCTGCAACTCGAATCAGCTCAATTGGATATTGGATGAAAAAGTTTTGGTCAAAATACCAAACTTGCGTAAAATTGGAATTTAGGACTGCACTTTGTGACACGTACAGTAAACTTTCATTTTTGACCTTTTTTCCTCCGGATTTCATTGTTTTAGCCCCGAGTTGATTGCATTAAGTCCCAATATTTATTTTATCTGCAAAATAAACAAAAACACATCAAACCGTTCATAAAACTCCAGAAACTATACAAAATATGAGGTTAACTGAGTGGGAAATAGTGATATAATTACCACTCATCACCGTCATCCTAAGCCTCTTACTAATACCCTAATACTTACAAACTTTACTAATCTTGAACAAACAATATTAACTAAACTCATAAAAAATAATAAACTTAGTGACAATTTCCAAAATATTTTATTACATATAAATAAATGTCATATTACTTCATGTCATATTTGTAATAATACATATACAAACTGAAAATCCGAGATTATCCTAAGGTTATTACCCTATGCAGAATTAAACACAATAATCAAGACAAATCCTGGTTACTGTAACTATGAAATTCTAATAGGCAACTACAATATCAACCAATTATAACATAACCCTAAAATATTAATTCAATGCAAAATATAAATGCAGAATATAAATAAACATTACACAAAATCAACACAATATTTTGGTGACGAAGTAAAAAACTCTTGCGAGTAAAAAACCACTCCGGGTAAATCGGCTACCAGCCTAATCCACTATATAGAGAAAAACTACAGCGATGGTCATGACCTATGGTGGCAACTCCACCGACTCAAGTACCTCAATACTGCAAAAACTCAAGGAAACTCCTCAAGCCCACGACCCATAATTTTCTTCAGAACCTCTAAAGTCTCTAAGTAGATTGTATCACCTCTGACGCCGGAACTCCGACTACCAAACTTCCTCCTAAAGAAATCTAAAGGGTTAGAAATGTTGGGTTAAGTTGTGTTGAAGGTTTATCAAAGATGGATTCACACCATTAATGTAGAAGGCAATGAGATAAAGAAGTATTCAATTGTGGAATCAAGAAGGTTAAAAGCTTTTGGAGATTTGTTGGGTTTCTAGGTTAGTCCCAAGATCAATTCAAGCATAGAAATCATGTACGAATACTCAAAGAAGAATGGCGGAATCATACTTACAATGATCGGATTTGCGATGCGTCGAACACAAAACTTTTTGCTCCTCCTTGGAAGCTCTCGGAAATGGGCTGTTTTTGTGCTCCTCCAAATTCGGTTAACTCCATGGATGGATCTCCAAGCTCCAAGCTTTGTGTTGTGATTCTATGCTCATGGGTTTGTTTCCCTATCACCTTGGATGACACTTCATGTGCTAGCAATGGAAAGATTTGCCATAAACCATCCTAATTTCTTCTTATTGTTCACGGTTTTGAGAAGAAAAATGAGAGAGGAAATATTTGGCCCATGGCCGAATATATGTGTTGAGAGGAAAGAAGTGATGAGTTGATTTTTGTATTTGGTTTTTCCAAAAAACTAATACCAAATTGTTTTCCAAAATTATGTAAAAGCCTTTCAAAAAGTCAATAAAATTTGGAGCCAAAATGGCAATAAATGTCATCAATCACTCATGTCACTATTCACATCAATCAATGATGACAATCATCACTTCACTCAAAGTGAAGTGACTTTCATCACTTGATTGACTAGTGATTTGACGCTAGATGTGACTTGTGGGCCGCACTTGAATTGTAATGCGAGTGGGCCCGCAAACACTCCTGGGCTCGGGTTCGCTAATTCCGAATTAACGAATTTTCCGTTGCGACGTAATTAAATCAAATTTAATTAAATAATTGTGCCTAGCAAAATTATATTCACGTCGCTAGCGAATTAATTCTAATTAACTCGTTTGCCCGAATAAAATCTAATTTTAATTCTGCGTCGAAATCCAATTACGTATAATATATCGAATATATTATTTTATCGATTAATTCCAAATTAACCATTCTCTCTCTTTAATTAATATTTTATCCCAGATAAAATATCTTCGTAATTAATCTCAGATTAATTTTCTCTCTTTTATAATTAATCCAGATTAATAAAGTGCGAGTCATACGACATCGGTGAATCTTCGGGAAGCGACCCATGAGATCCCCGGATATGTTGGTAGTAAATCCGGTCGTCGGACTATCTGAACACGTACGTACCTAGTACTACGTTTTTACCGATTTATAAGACATGGTTGGCTTCTAGCAAAGCAACGTGCCTACCCAATTCTCCAGAAATATTCTTAAAGGAATATGTGATCTATATCAGGCGTAGTATATGTAGTATTGCGTATTACGATCCGGCATCAGATGTCACGTGCTAGACCTGGGGCTGGAATTGTGTCTGCCCCGTACGAAACACATATCGGATCTCTGGTAACTAGTCTCTATAATCGGATAATCATGACCTAGTCATATTATCCCGATGACTGCAGTACAAAAGAGCACAAGTTCCGTATCCTACGTGATCATCATCTCCATTATGACTGGAGTGATACTTCCATCTTGACATCACACCCAATACACTACGATTCTCAATATACCCAGAAGAGGCGTACACAGAACCTGTTAAAGCCCTGGACGACCAAAACCAAAGTAATTGATTGTCGCAAGTATTAACGGTGCAAGTCTCAGGTTAAGACCAAATACACCTACCCTGATTCAGACTTCCATAGACACATAGTCATACTACCATGGAATTCCGAGGGGTCTATCCAGAGAGAAGTTGTTTCCGTACCATCGGTAAACACAAACCTCCTATTACACTTGCATGAGTATCCTATACCCAAATATATGAGAATTATGTCGTTATGCTCCCACAACGCGCACAAGTGTAACACTAGTCTATTCCGCATTATCGATGTCCAATCTCGATAATACTACGACTAAGGATATTTAATGATTAACCTTTATGGATTGATACTGTCTCATATCATCTCAATCCGGAACTAATCATATGGACCTTTTATCATTTATATATCTTGGTAATCTAATTACAAACGATAAAAGAGCAATTTCATTTATCACATAGTTAATTTGTACAACAACACCATGATATGTACAAATAGTGATGCTATGGGTCATAATTGTCCAACAATCTCCCACTTGTCTTATAGTCAATTACTCAAGTGTCATACACTCGAACTATGTACGGTTCGCTCAAACTTCTGCTGAGAAAATGCTTTCGTCGGTGGATTTACAGGGTTATCATCTGATGCGATTTATTCGATCATCACATCGCCACGATGTATGATCCGAACGAATCAGATGAATATTTGAAGTATATATCTGGATCGTTGATGAGACCATTAATTCTTTAGCCTGTGCTGAAGCCTATCTCAGCTGCTAACAGAACTACTCCTAATCTGATTAGGATTATTATCGATCCAAAAGGCTTCTATTGCTGCCTCAGCTGCAGTAATAATCCACTTTTGTTGTTTATCGGTAATAGTATCTTGCTTGGAAGATTTCCAGCTTATTGTTCCGTTATTCAAACTTTATAATACCTTTGTTACGACTTATAGTCGTTTATATCGGTTGGGAAACTTGCAAGGGTGAACCCAGTCACTTCAAGTTCTCATTCTCCATAGTATAAGAAAGCATCCTTAGTTCATCTAAAATACTTAAGGATGTTCTTAACATCAATCCAATGACTATCACTTGGATTGGCCCGATTGGACTGACCATATGCTCAAAGCATATAAGACACCAGGTCGCGTACATTTTTCAATGTACGAGGTCTCAGAGAGTGCTAACAACTTTTAGATCTATCTCAGTAGATCCTTATTCCTAGAATAAAGGTTGTTTCTCCCAAGAATTCTACGGAGAATTTTCATGAAAGCCAAGCTTTCACCGATTGTTTTATGGGAATATCATCTCCAAGAAATGACATATCATCATTATTTAGGACATCACTGTCAGTGCGCTCTCACTAACCTCCTTATATACACAAGAATCATTTTTGTTTTGAATTAAATCATATACCATTATGATTACATCAAAACGATTGTTCCAAGAACGCTATTCTTTCTTCAATCCATAAATGGATCGAATTAACTCGCAAACCTTTTTTGCTCGTTTTGGTACGAAAAAGCCGTCAGGATGTTGTAAACATCCTCCAAAAAGGTTTTCGTTTAAGGAAAGCGATTTTGACGTTCAGCTGCCATATTTCATGAATGAAACATGCAGCATTAGAAAGCATTATCCAAATGGATTTAACGATGGCAACCAGTAAAAGGTTTCGTTGTAATTGACACAATGTTGATAACGATATCTTTTCGCTACAAGCCTAGCTTAGTACGGTGGTATGTTGCCATCCATATATGTCTTCCTTGAAGACTTATATAGTACCAATAGGCACAATGCCTTTCGGTACAACAACTAGTATCAAACTTGGTTGGTATACATGGAATCCATTTCGGACTTCATGGCACTTTTCCATAATAGGGAGTCGATACCTTGTATCACTTCCTCATACGTAGTTAGTTCGTGTTCCTCAATAAGATTGACATCTTTATGAGGTGAGATCAGAAACCTATACCTCCCAGGTTGTTTTCTGACTCTCTCCGACTTACGCGGTTCTTGTGTATTCGAAGATTATTGGTATAGTTTCATCCTTGATGAATTATTTGTGTTCCATTAAGGACTCGGTGCCTGGAACAGTATTACTCCGATTTTCATCGAGTTTTACTTTCTTCCCACTAACCACTGCATATAGGTATTCCTCTTAGGAAAACCGCATGGCGAGCAACAATTACATTGGTCTCTTGTGAGTTGTATAAGTACTATACTTTGGTTCCCCTAGGATAACCTACAATTTAAGCACTTATCCGATTTGGGTTTTAGTTTGGTATCATCCAAACATATGCCTAACATACCTAAATTTTCAGGAATGAGAAAACCTGGTTTCTTTCCTGTTCATATCTAATATGAAAGTCTGTCAAACAGATTTTTATGGAACCTTATTCAAAATAAGTTTTGCACTGTTTAAAGCTTGTCCCTTGAAGGAAATGGTAGCTCAGAGCGACTCATGATTAACCTTATCATGTCAACAAAATTTGGTTTCCCCGTTTGAAAACAGCGTCAAATTGACGTGTTCCGGGAGGAGTCCTCATTGAAAGAATACTATACTCTTTCAAGTTCTTGAGAAACTTATTGCTTAAGTATTTTCATCATGGTCCAATCATGGTGTTTTAATACTTTAGCCGGTCTGTTTGTCTACTTCGTGTCGAAACTCTTTGAATTAATCAAAAGTTTCCGATCCGTGTTTCAAAAAAAACACATAACCATAACGCGATGCAACATCCGTAAAGGTTACGAAGTGTTCATATCCACCTCTAGCCTAGCTAGATATGGGCCCACTTATGTCACTATGAACGAGGGCCAACAGATCGGTGGCACTTGTACTTTTACCAAGTAAAAGGTGTTTCAAGCATTTTGCCTAATAAACTAGATTCGTAGACATTATTTGAATTGAATCAAATTTGTCCTTGTATCCACTCTTCGAAAGTGTGGATATACGAGTCTTGTTAATTGTGTCCCAGACAACAATGCCACTTATAAGTCTCAACTGATTTAAATCAGTTTGAGCTATTTGTTTGTCATGTATTATGTTTGAGATTCATTTATATTCTAAATATAAATACTGTTATTCACATCTAATGTGCTTATCTCAATATCATCTTTATAAAATGAAACACTTTAGTGTTCTAGGATATAAAGGTATATCCGCAACAGATTATACTCTGATGTAGAGATAATGTTTCTAGTCAAACTAGTTACATTCTAACAGTTTCCGAATTTAAGTACACACCCGAATGGTAGTTCCTAAACTTAGGTATCTACGGTTAAAACAGCGACTCTCGTCCCGTTTCCAATTTGCAGGTAAATCTCAACTGAAGTCAGTATCCTGCTAATCAGCAGATTCTGCACACCAGTACATATTTATGTACCACAATCAGTATCTAAAATCCAATTTTAATACTAGTAGTGAACATTTTTATGACAAACATATTTGAAGCCGGAGCCCTGCCCCTTTCACTTCCTTCATGTCTGCCTTGTCCATACGGCAGTCACGCTTCCAGTGACCCCGTTTGTCACAATTTAGGCAGACATTTTGGGATATGTCCTATGTCTTCCCAGAAGATTATAATGATTTTGCCTTTGCCATTTTTCCACACCCCAGAAGCCTTTGGCCGAGCCATGGCCTTCTGGAATGTCGAAGTAAGATGCGTCTTGCGCTTCTTGCCCTATTGCAAACTCTGGCTTTGTCTCATTGAGTATAGCCATTAACTTTCCAAGATTTTTCTATTGCAATTTGTACTTCTAAGATCTTAGGATAGATCTATGAAGATCCTTCAATTTCAATATCATACTATAAGGATATAATCCTTAGTTTAGACTAAGAAATTAAGGAGTCTTTGCGGCAAGCATAACGGATTAAGTACTAAAGTTATCATCACATGAATATTCCAAATATCATGTTCTACTATTTGCTCAACTCCGAGCTTAGGCTCGAGACGTCACTCTATCAAATAAAGTAACTTCTCGGTCTCCAAGACTATCCTGAGATTTTATTTATTCCCATCTGAAAATTAAAGCCGTTTAAATATTTTCACCCAGGTTTATATTTTAAATGCTAATCTTTCAGTTATTCTTGATTGCTATAGTCCAACTATCCAATCAACGATTTCAGGTACTATTTAATATAATGATTACTATAGTCCAACTATATAATCAATTATTATTTTAATAGGTTAAATTCAAATATATTGATTACTATTATCCAATTATTAATCAACTATAAATGAAATAGTTTGAATACAGTCCAACTGTTTTATTAAAACAACGATTAAATATTAGTCCAACTAATATATTAATTTATTTGACGAAAAATGAAATGAGCGTGTATTGGCAAGTAACTAAACGAATATTGAAATTTAATACTTGCCTCCCACTATTTTTCGGCGAGCCTCTAACCCTCTGTGGAGTACTCGGGAAACCTTGTTTCCTAGTGGGCTAGGATCCCGTTAAATAACTCACAATCTTGACTTTGGCCAACAAATTGTATGATAATTAACTAGTTACATCTCTAGGATCAATTGGATCCCATCCAATTCCTAGATCCAGTAGGTGGACATCCAAGTCCAAAACATATATCTTATATATGCCAATATATCCAATATATTCCAAGTCCAAAACATATATCTTATATATGCCAATATATCCATATATTCCCTAACCTTTTTTCCTCTGAATCAATTAAGCATTGACTTTGGCATAACAAACTTAATGATCTCAGTTAAGCGGAACCCATTGACCATGGAAAGCTTCGTAATCGATGTCGATGGACAAGAAGTGATCTTGACTTTGGCCAACAAATCACAACTTGGACAAGACACTGATATGGAACAAAGCCTTTATGATTCAAACATATCCGCGATGGACAAAGGTCTTGACTTTGGCCAACAAACCAGTGCCAATCTTGGATCTTGAGTAAGAATCACTCAATGGAAGGAAAAACGCTTAATATGTAGTGATGGTTTTTTCGCGTAATTGGCAACCAATTAATTATCTTTGTTAGGTCTCATCATCATACACCCTTAAACATGCATTCTAAAAACATAATAAGGCGCGTATAAATAAATAATAATGATATGCGGATGGATATTTAAAAAATTGTTCCTAGAACAAATCTCTCATTTTCTCTCCTCTCTCCGCGCACAAGTATTACTTCTACCCGATTACATAACACTTCTAAAGAACCTCATTTACATTGAGGGGATATGTGAGAAGAGAAACAAAGAGTCAAGAGGTAATAGGCTGGACACGCAGGTCTAATTTAATAAATTCTAAATTTATTACAACAATTTCCAAAATTGCCCTCACCCATCTAATATCCATCCGATATGCATTATTCATACATCGCATCTATGTATTCATGCAAAGCATTTTATCAATCAATCTAATCCAATTAATTAATCTGAATTTAATGAACATCCAATGTTCAAATAACGATTTGATTTTGCGCGAGTCCGACTCGTTTTGCGAATAAGTACTCAAAGTACGAATTCACGAATTATATTAAACTACAACATTAAATCCAATTTAATTTGTATTTAATACTAATTCTATATTTAATTCTAAATTAAATAATTACACCTTTTAATGTGCCTTTACGACTTAGATTCTAAATCTAATCGTTACGGGTCTCAAAGCCCGATTAACATCCAATGTCAATTTAATTTAAAGTCCAATGGGCTTTCAATTAATTTCTTAAGGCATGGACTTTTGGTCAATGGGGTCAAACCCAAATACAAAGCCCATTTAAGGAATCACCCTTATTTGCCAAGAAATAATTTAGGCCATTAGGCCCAATTAAAATTAAAGGTCTATTAAGTCATATTTGGACTTTATGGATATGGTTTTGGGCCGATTGGATCCAACCAATTAGCCTAAACCAAACTTGTCCCAACCAAGCCCATTAAGCCCAATTACAACTTTACAAGCCCAATTCCAAATTTGGCCCAATTAATTAAATTACCAAAATTCCAAATTTCATAATTTAATTAACCTAAAGTGTATGCATAATTAATTAACCAAATTAATATTTCCAAAACATCAATTTACACAATTAATTATGCTTATCATCATCAAACATGTCCAACACATTTGAATCAAAAATCAATCATTTTCCATGAATAGTAGTCACGACAATTTGGGGATTTCTTTGTCCGATTCGGTTTCAATCCAATTAAATCCTCAATCAACATTACCCAAATGATTTCAACTCATCCAATGATCAAAATCAAAATCACCATGACTTAGGGCACACTCAAATTTTCGGCCAAGCCTAATTTTGGGGAAAAATTTGCCAATCCATTTTCACAATTGATCACAAATAAATCCAAGTCATCCATATACAAGCATGCTCAAACAAGTAATTTAGTCAAAACATGCTCAAATCCAATTTACCCAAATTTTACCCTAATTATATTTCATGCTCAAAATGGCTCAATACCATTGTTGGGTTTCTAGGTTAGTCCCAAGATCAATTCAAGCATAGAAATCATGTGCGAATACTCAAAGAAGAATGGCGGAATCATACTTACAATGATCGGATTTGCGATGCGTCGAACACAAAACTTTTTGCTCCTCCTTGGAAGCTCTCGGCAATGGGTTGTTTGTGCTCCTCCAAATTCGGTCAACTCCATGGATGGATCTCCAAGCTCCAAGCTTGTGTTGTGATTTCATGCTCATGGGTTTGTCTCCCTATCACCTTGGATGACTCTTCATGTGCTAGCAATGGAAAGATTTCCACAAACCTTCATAATTTCTTCTTCTTGTTCACGGTTTTGAGAAGAAAAATGAGAGAGGAAAATATTTGGCCTTTGGCCGAATATGTGTGTTGAGAAGAGAGAAGTGATGAGTTGGTTTTTGTATTTGGTTTTTCCAAAAACCTAATACGAAATTATTTTCGAAAATTATGTAAAAGCCTTTAAAAAGTCAACAAATTTGGAGCCAAAATGGCAATAAATGCCATCAACCGCCATGTCACTATTCACATCAATCAATGATGATAAACATCACTTCACTCAAAGTGATGTGACTTCCATCACTTGATTGACTAGTGATTTGGCGCTAGATGTGACTTTTGGGCCGCACTTGATTTCGAAATGCGAGTGGGCCTGCAAACACTCTCGGGCTCGGGTTCGCTAATTCCGAATTAACGAATTTTCCGTTGCGACGTAATTAAATCAAATTTAATTAAATAATTGTGCCTAGCAAAATTATATTCACGTCGCTAGCGAATTAATTCTAAATTAACTCGTTCGCCCGAATTAAAATCTAATTTTAATTCCGCGTCGAAATCCAATTTCGTATAATATATCGAATATATTATTTTATCGATTAATTCCAAATTAACCGTTCTCTCTCTTTAATTAATATTTTATCCCAGATAAAATATCTCCGTAATTAATCCCAGATTAATTTTCTCTCTCTTATAATTAATCCCAGATTAATAAAGTGCGAGTCATACGTCATCGGTGAATCTTCGGGAAGCGACCCATGAGATCCCCGGATATGTTGGCAGTAAATCCGGTCGTCGGACTATCCGAACACGTACGTACCTAGTACTACATTTTTACCAATTTACAAGACATGGTTGGCTTCTAGCAAAGCACCGTGCCTACCGAATTCTCCAGAAATATTCTTAAAGGAATAGGTGATCTATATCAGGCGTAGTATACGTAGTATTGCGTATTACGATCCAGCATCAGATGTCACGAGCCAGGCCTGGGGCTGGAATTGTGTCTGCCCCGTACGAAGCACATATCGGATCTCTGGTTACTAGTCTCTATAATCGGATAATCATGACCTAATCATATTATCCCGATGACTGCAGTACAAAATAGCACTAGTTCCGTATCCTACGTGATCATCATCTCCACTATGACTGGAGTGATACTTCCATCTTGACATCACACCCAATACACTAACGATTCTCAATATACCCAGAAGAGGCGTACACAGAACCTATTAAAGCCCTGGACGACCAAAACCAAAGTATATTGATTTTCACAAGTATTAGCGGTGCAAGTCTCAGGTTAAGACCAAATACACCTACCCTGATTCGGACTTCCATAAACACATAGTCATACTACCAATGGAATTCCGAGGGGTCTATCCAGAGAGAAGCTGTTTCCGTACCATCGGTAAACACAACCTCCTATTACACTTGCATGAGTATCATAAACCCAAATATATGAGAACTTTGTCGTTTTGCTCCCACAACACGCACAAGTGTAACACTAGTCTATTCCGCATTATCGATGTCTAATCTTGATAATACTACGACTAGGGATATTTAATGATTAAACCTTTATGGATTGATACTGTCTCATATCATCTCAATCTGGAACTAATCATATGGACCTTTTATCATTTATATATCTTGGTAATCTAATTACAAACGATAAAAGAGCAATTTCATTTGTCACATAATTAATCTGTACAACAACACCATGATCTGTACAAATAGTGATGCTATGGGTCATAATTGTCCAACAAGATTTTGGCTCAATGAAAATGTATTTCAACTATCGGGGAGGTGGCTCAATGTTTGTTTATATAGATAGGGTAAAGGAAAAAGGTTTCCTAGTGTTATTTTGGCTTAAAAACGTGTCTAAGATAACCTACTTACGCAGGGACGTTTGAACTCACTTCAAACGCCACTCAAACACAAGTTTATGCCTCGAAAACGTTCGACCGTAATTACGAACGCCACACGAACGTGGGTCGCAGACTGGTTTTCAGGGGCAACTTAAAACGCTTGTAACTTTCTCGTCTTTTGGCCAAATCATGATTTCTTTATATGTACGCGATCATTTTCGAGTCTACTTTCCAATTCAACTAACCTCATGTCAATTGGAGCTCTAAATATTCTGAAATATACAAAAGAGTAAATGTCGCTCTGAAATCTCTATCTCATGTTGTCCAAATACTTGTCCAATTGCTCCGAGATCTTCAACACTCATTACAACTCAATTGAACTTGTTTTGTTACGAATATTACCAATAAAAATAGAACTAACACAAACATTAACTCAACAAATATGAATGTATGACTATGCAAGATAGACTATGACTGTGCAAGATAGACTAATCCTTAGTGACTGGTGTGATATCTCTTTTCCTCAGATAATGTCTCCAAAGGTCTGTTATGGCTCACCAGATATAATTACCTGAAAAACCTGTAGAGTGGGGAGTGAGTGCTAATGAACCTAATGAGTGAACACTATAAAATAATAAATCAAGAATATCAATTAAAATTCAAGCTGCTATAAATGAGATCAAATTTAATGTATTATTATCATAAAATAATTATCTCTTTAAAACTACCAGAAAACGTATGACTCTAAAAATTTCGCCATAAAATCATTTCTCTTTAAAAACTCATCATAAACAATATCTCTATGTGCATGAATCAACTCAACTTAGAAAACAAGTGTCCATGAACCAACTCGACTGAACAAATAAATCAAGCGCCTAGGAACCACTCAACTGAGCGAATAATAACCAACTCAACTGAACAACGAATCAGACATCTAGGAACCAACTCAACTAGACAGGGCCAAGAAATCTCACACCATGGTGGACAACAAAAAATAAAAAGAATACAGAAATATCTTGATAACATTCTTCTTCAATCCTTAAATCTCAAAATCATCTCTCAAAAGCTCGAGACATATTTCAACACCATACTTATCATAAATCATCAAGGTCATAACTCAAAAATGGTATCAATAAAATCTCATAATCAAACAATTCTCAAATTTTGTAAAACTTCTCAAATGTCTCAAATAAAAAAACACTCAAAGTATCTTAAATAAAAATCAAGAAAACAATTCGATAAATAAAATATCAAGAAATCAACTCAATAAGTAAAATCCACTCACGGTTTTGGAAATCAGCTGGAAATGCTTCATAGAGTTGATGATGGCTGTGACTCTTGGCTCCGATCTCTAATCAATTAACTTCGTTAGAACAGCCGTCAAAAATATATTTCGTACGATGAATAAAATACAATATGCATAAACACTTAATATCGCTAGAAAATTAACATTCCTAAGTGGCCTACGAATTTGAGAAATTTAATTCGGAGCTACGTAAGTTGGGTATCACAAATTCATTTTTTGCCCATTTACGGACGCATTCACTACACATCAATCTATTTTAAAATTATGCAAACTATTTATTAGAAACATGGCAGAAGCTATAACTTTGATATAATGATCCTTTATTTGTCTATTTTACGTAGATTTTTATGGATCTCAATTTCGATACCCAAAACTCAAGTTATAAATAATTTCTTACAAGTTGTTCAGGGAAAACAGAACCTGACGAGACTGCAGGGCAGCCACATTGTATAATCCGACATAAATTCTCCTTTCATCTAAAAATTTTGATTTTTGGATATGTTGGACCTGTGTCTACCTTATATAGAATTTTACGATGAGTCAAAGGGAGATCTGAATTTCATTTTATAATTTAAATATCACAACCTATCCAAAATGCGCTGTGACCAAACTCACTGCATACCTATTATAACTCACTCGCCATGATTAATCCACATAACTCTGCTATAACCACCATGCATTAGACATGTTATAAGTTCATTGTTATGCACCAAATCACATTTAAGATAAACATGGAAATTGTCAGACTAAATATACTCAACAACATTCAATCATTCATAACCCCAGCTTTAACTACAACCATAACAATATCATTTACCTTCATCATCATATGCTCTAACGCTATATGGCTGCTGGGGGTTCACGCTCGGACATTACTTGTTGGGTACGCTAGACCGGTGAATTGGGATCGAAACTTTTCAATAGCAAGAGAAAGTAGAACGGATACAAAATTAGAGTCTCGTCTGCGGCAATCATCAAACTCCATAGCTAATTCGAGCCTGAAAGGACTAGTGGGATCCACCGACCAATAGCCAGACGAAACTAAAACAGCAACAAAGAGTACAATGGAGCAAGAAAACAGCATAGCAGCTCTTCAAGGCTCATTCACACCCCACATACACATCAACATGCATTAAAAAACCAACAAATCCGACCTCATTCACTGCTGAATCCGACCTTATAAATCAACCACACCCTCAAGCATTTTTGCGTACAAATACACCATCAACATAATCTTTATCATCATCTAACAACTTAAACTCATCTCTAACATACTCATCATAATTCCACAATTTCAAAAGATGTATAAGGTTCTCTAAATCATGTTCATCACATCATTTCATCCTTCTTAATTTGTAATTATCTCATAACAATTCATAGACACTAACAACACCCACATAACAAACAATCATCAACAAAAACCCAAAATCATAAATCTTTAGGTGGGATTTCTTACTTTAATTAACTTTATCCTTAGCTTAAATTGCTTCCTAGATCATGTATGTTGGAAAAATGCTTATGAGTAAGGATTTTGAGGCTCAATTTTAAGAATGGTCCACTTCGTGTTAGTGGTTGTTATTGCATGATTCGGATACTCCTCCGTGAGTACTTCGAAATGGTATATTCATATGCTTAAAATGGTGCTTGAGTGAATGAGAAATTGTTGCTCAAAGTTCACCCATTGGTGTTGGAAAATAAAGAGAAGTTAGCTTGTCCCATATGGGAAAGCTATAGAGGGAAAATTGTTGTTATATATGATTTCTCATATGTAGATGGGTAAGAGTTATAAGGATAAAGGCTCTCTCTACGTGCGCGCAGGGGGGTGCAAATCAAAATCCAAACAGGTTTGGCTCGTGTGCACCTGCGTACACGAATGCTGGACCAAATTGTGCGGGCCCGGCCCAGCCGAATTTTTACTTATCTCTTCAATTTTCCAAGCCTTTTGAATTTCCATAACAGTTAATTAATTAGCTTGGTGGTTACAAAAGTTGAATTTCCATAACAGCTAATTTAATTAGCTTGGTGGTTACAACAAGTGAAATGCCTCCCATTTATGAGATATAATTGGCATGTTAATTTCTTTAAATGAGCTGTGTTTTTTCATTTTCCTATATAAATAATACTCAGATTTTGTTTACAACACAGAGAATAAAAAACAAAACATCACACACAACAGCTCGTTTTTCTTTGTTTTGTTAAGGGAGAGTTCAAACACTTTTGTGGTTCGTTGGATACGAGTTCGGTGGTGCCCTTACTCGTACGTTTTCCGTTGTATCCTGGGAAACAATCGTCTCACGTTCTACTGCACCTACGGTAGGGGACAAATTTGTTTTAAGGATATTGTTGAAATCAACAAGTCTCAGAATAATGGACATTTGGGCTGAGGGTCCGCCTCATTAGCCTCTGCCTCTGCTCGCCAGCCTCCGCTCATCAGCCTCTGCCTCCGCTCATCAGCCTCTGCCTCCGCTTCCGCTCGCCAGCCTCTGCCTCTGCTCACCAGCCTCCGCTCTCAGCCTCCGCTCTGAGGGTCTGCCTCTGCTCTCAGCCTCCGCTCTCAGGGTCTACCTCTACTCTCAGCCTCCCGTCGTGAGGGTTTGCCGTGAAGGTCTGATTTCAGGGTCTGCCGAGAAGGTCTGGTTTGAGGGTCTACCGATAGGGTCTGCTGGGCTAAAATTAAGCCTTATTCGGATTTCCTACCAATTATTGTATTTGTAACTACCGAAATATTTGTAATATTTGCACTACAGTCTTAAAACAAATTCGACTCTGTGGATATGGAAATCAGTCCAAACACAGTAGATCCGAATATGGCAGCCTCTTCAGCTGGCCAACTTGCTTCAGCCTCTGGGCTTAATATGGCAGCCGTTGTGGCTGTCCAAGGTGTTGCTGCCTCTATGGCTAGACAACTTGTTGGACATGTGAGCCATGTCAATCCTGCTGCGGAAAAACCTGAAAAATTTAGTGGTCAGAATTTCAAAAGGTGGCAACAGAAAATGTTTTTCTACTTGACCACGTTGAACCTTGCGAGGTTTCTAAAAGATGATGCTCATGTACCCAAAGAGGGTGAGATTGATATCCAAGTCATCAGTGCCATCGATGCTTGGAAACATTCTGAATTCCTATGTCAGAATTATGTGTTGAATGGGCTAAGTGATTCCTTGTACAGTGTGTACGCCGGAATGAAAACAGCTAAAGGGCTTTGGGAATCTTTAGATCGAAAATATAAAACTGAGGATGCCGGTACTAAGAAATTTATCGTAGGCCATTTCCTAGATTTTAAGATGATTGATTCCAAAACTGTGTTAAGCCAAGTACAAGAACTGCAGATTATTAGCAGAAATTCATGCTGAAGGGATGAGTTTAAGTGAAACCTTCCAAGTAGCCTCGATAATTGAGAAACTACCACCTGGTTGGAAAGATTTCAAGAATTATCTAAAGCATAAGCGAAAAGAAATGAGCATTGAAGACTTGGTTCTTAAGCTGAGAATTGAGGAAGATAACCGAGTATCGGACAAGAGAGGAATGACTCATGAGGCCAAAGCAAATGTTGTCGAACATGGCCATAAGAACAATAACCTCAAGAACAAAGGGTCAAAGATGGGCCATACAGGAGGAGTTTCCAAGAATCCAAATTTCAAGGAAGATGCTTCAACTGTGACAAAATGGGTCACAAGTCTTCTGAGTGCAGACTGCCGAAGAAGAAAAAGAAACAAGAGGCTAATGTGCTAGAGAAAACATGACTCAAGATGTTTCAGACATTAATCTTTCTGCTGTGGTTTCTGAGGTGAATCTGGTGGGTTCTAACCCAAGAGAGTGGTGGATTGATACTGGTGCCACTCGACATGTGTGCTCGGACAAGAGCATGTTTTCCTCATTTGAGCCTGCTGGTAATGGGGAAAAGATATACATGGGAAATTCAGCAACATCTGAGATTGAAGGTCAAGGAAATGTGATTCTGAAGATGACCTCGGGGAAAGAGTTGACTTTGAAAATGTTCTGTATGTACCTGAAATACGGAAAAATCTTGTGTCTGGATCGCTTCTGAACAAGCATGGATTCCAGATGGTGTTCGAGTCTGATAAAGTAGTTTTGACTAAAAATGGGATGTATGTGGGAAAATGGTATGTAATTGATGGGCTATTTAAGCTCAATGTAATGGTTGTTAAACCCAAAAATATCAATAAAGCTAGTTCTTTACTTATATTGTTGAATACTCTAATCTATGACATGGTAGATTATGACATGTTAATTTTAATTCATTGCGAAAATTAATTAATATGAATCACATTCCCAATTTTAAAATTGATAACAGACATAAGTGTGATACTTGTGTTGAGGAAAAACTAACTAGATCATCTTTTCATAGTATTGAAAGAAACTCTGAACCACTTGATCTAATTCATACCAATGTATGTGATTTTAATTCAATACAATCGAGAGGCGATGATAAATATTTTATTACCTTTATTGATGATTGCACAAGATTTTTCTATGTGTATTGATGAAAAATAAGGACGAAGCTATAGAGAAATTTGTTCTCTATAAGAATGAAGTTGAGAACCAACTGAATAAAAGAATTAAGGAGTTAAGAAGTGATCGTGGTGGTGAGTATGTTTTCCTTTTGAATCACTTTGTGAACAAAATGAAATCATACATCAAACCACAGCTCCTTATTCACCTCAATCCAATGGGATTGCGGAACGTAAGAATCATACCTTGAAAGAGATGATGAACGTTATGTTAATCATCTCTGGCTTACCTCAGAATATGTGGGGAGAAGCTTTCTTATCAGCTAATTACCTTTTAAATAAGGTACCACGGAAAGAAGCAGGGAAAACTCCTTATGAGATGTGGAAAGAAAGAGTACATTCCTACGAGTGTGGGGGTGCCTTGCCAAAGTAGTCATACCTCCACCTAAGAAGGTGAAGATAAGACCAAAAACTGTTGACTGCATTTTCATAGGATATGCACATAACAGTAATGCTTATCGATTTCTTCTGCATGAGTCTAATGTACCAGATATTCACAAGAATACGATAATTGAGTCCAGGAATGCATCCTTTTTCGAATACGTTTTTCCTCTATAAAACTAATTCGAATTCAAATATGCACAAACGGGCACATGAGACTATTTCATGATGATAGTCGGACCGAGAACACGTAAATGTTCCATAGGATCAACAAGTTGTTGAACTTGAACCAAGACGTAGCAAAAGAGCTAGAACGGAAAAATCATTTGGTCCAGATTTTCTGACATTTTTGCTAGAAAATGATCCTCAAGCTATAACGAAACTGTAAGGTCAGCTGATGGTGCTTTGTGGAAAGATGCCATCAATAGTGAAATTGGATCCATCTTACAAAATCACACCTGAGAGTTAGTGGATCTTCCTCCAAAATGTAAACCTTTAGGGTCCAAGTGGATTTTCAAAAAGAAAATAAAAGGCAGATGGATCAATTGACAAGTACAAAGCAAGACTTGTAATTAAAGGTTACAGACAACGTGAAGGTATTGATTACTTTGATACTTATTCTCCTGTAACGAGAATAAATTCCATAAGGATGATAGTAGCGATTGCAGCTTTGCGCAATCTTGAGGTACATCAGATGGATGTGAAAACAGCCTTTCTAATGGAGATTTAGATGAAGAAATCTACATGGAAAACAACCTGAAGGCTTTACAGCTCCAGGACAAGAAAAGAAAGTCGTGTAAGTTTAGTAAAATCCTTGTATGGATTAAAACAAGCTCTGAAACAATGGCATAAAAAGTTTGATGACACCATGTTGGCAAATGGTTTCAAAATCAATGAATGTGATAAATGTATTTATGTCAGAGAGACAGAAGTTGGCTATGTCATTTTATGTCTCTACGTTGATGACATACTGATTGTCGGGAGTAATGTTAAAATGGTGAAATCCACCAAGAATATGTTGAAATCCAAGTTTGACATGAAAGACATGGGTCTAACAGATGTCATTCTGGGAATAAAGATCTCGAGAAGTCCAGATGGACTTATTCTTGATCAGTCGCAGTATGTGGATAAGATTCTTGGTAAATTCAACAATGATGATTCTGTTGTGGCAAGAACTCCTTTAGATGTGAGTCTACACCTATCAAAGAATATGGGAGAGGGTATATCTCAAATAGAATACTCTAGAGTGATCGGGAGTTTGATGTATCTATCGAGTTGTACAAGGCCTGATATAGCCTGTACAGTAAACAAGATCAGTAGATATACGAGTAATCAAGGGGTTGATCACTGGAAAGCAATAGTGAGAGTACTTAGGTACTTACGTTTTACTCGTAATTATGGGTTGCACTATCATAGATATCCAGCTGTAGTCGAAGGATACAGTGATGCTAATTGGATATCTGACATGAAAGACTCAAAGTCTACCAGTGGCTATGTGTTTACACTAGTAGTGCAGCTATATCATGGAAATCCTCCAAACAGACTGTGATAGCCAGATCTACAATGGAATCAGAATTCATTGCATTAGATAAGTGTGCTGAAGAAGCAGAATGGCTTCGAAATTTTCTAGAGGATATTCCAAGTTGGCCTAAGCCAGTGCCAACAATTTGCATTCATTGCGATAGTCAATCTGCAATTGGAAGGGCACATAACTATATGTATAATGGTAAGTCTAGACATATCCGTCGTAACACAATACCGTTAGACAATTACTCTCTACTGGAGTTATTTCGATTGACTATGTAAAGTCAAAGGATAACATTGCGGATCCGCTAACCAAAGGTTAAATAGAGAGTTGGTTGTGAAATCATCGAGGGGAATGAGACTAAAGCCCATTAGATAAATGTTTATTACGAAGGAAAACCCAACCTTGTTGACTGAAGATCCCAAGATCTAGGTTCAATGGGACAACCTACTCGTAAAGGACATAATTGCTTCACTGTGGGGGTTACCCTCTAGTCCATTCCTATGGTGAAATGAAACAGTGATGCTCGTATGGATAGAGGTTAAGCAAAAGCTTTTAATGATTCTTATGCGTCGGGAATCGAGCAGAGTATTACGAGATACTCTTAAATAAGAATTTACCTATGTGAGAGAGAAGTGGGGCCGCTTCAAAGGGAATTGTATGGGGCTCAATTCTTAGAAACTCTTGCAGAACTAGGTTGATGTTCATGGCCAAAATGAACATAATAATGAGAACTCAGATGTGTTAGGTAAAATATCTGTGTGATATATGTTCTCCATTTACATTAACGGCAGTACGTTCAATGACATCGCGTCCACTCTCAGCCAGTAAATGAGATATATTTTCACAATGGAAGGTTCAAAGGCTGAGGTCTACCTATCATATGCAGGTGTTGAACCATTGAACTCTTCTAGGTCAAAATAAAATATTTTATAAAATAATTTTATATGACGTTTTCGCCAATTTCATTCATGTGGGGGATTGTTGGAAAATACTTATGAGTAAGCATTTTGAGGCTCAATTTTAAGCATGGTCCACTTCGTGTTAGTGGTTGTTATTGCATGATTCGGATACTCCTCCGTGAGTACTTCGAAATGGTATATTCATATGCTTAAAATGGTGCTTGGGTGAATGAGAAATTGTTGCTCAAAGTTCACCCATTGGTGTTGGAAAATAAAGAGAAGTTAGCTTGTCCCATATGGGAAAGCTAGAGGGGAAAATTGTGCTTATATATGATTGCTCATATGTAGATGGGTAAGAGTTATAAGGATAGAGGCTCTCTCTACGTGCGCGCAGGGGGGTGCAAATCAAAATCCAAACAGGCTTTGCTCGTGTGCACCTGCGTACACGAATGCCGGACCAAATTGTGCGAGCCCGGCCCAGCCGAATTTTTACTTATCTCTTCAATTTTCCAAGCCTTTTGAATTTCCATAACAGCTAATTTAATTAGCTTGGTGGTTACAAAAGTTGAATTCCCATAACAGCTAATTTAATTAGCTTGGTGGTTACAACAAGTGAAAGGCCTCCCATTTATGAGATATAATTGGCATGTTAATTTCCTTTAAATGAGCTGTGTTTTTTCGTTTTCCTATATAAACAATACTCAGATTTTGTTTACAACACAGAGAATAAAAAACAAAACATCACACGCAACATCTCGTTTTTCTTTGTTTTGTTAAGGGAGAGTTCAAACACTTTTTTGGTTCGTTGGATACGAGTTCGGTGGTGCCCTTACTCGTACGTTTTCCGTTGTATCATAGGAAACAATCGTCTCACGTTCTACTGCACCTACGGTAGGGGACGAATTTGTTTTAAGGATATTGTTGAAATCAACAAGTCTCGGAATAATGGACATTTGGGCTGAGGGTCCGCTCATTAGCCTCTGCCTCTGCTCGCCAGCCTCCGCTCATCAGCCTCTGCCTCCGATCATCAGCCTCTGCCTCCGCCTCCGCTCGCCAGCCTCTGCCTCTGCTCGCCAGCCTCCGCTCTCAGCCTCCACTCTGAGGGTATGCCTCTGCTCTCAGCCTCCGCTCTCAGGGTCTACCTCTGCTCTCAGCCTCCGCCGTGAGGGCCTGCTCCGTGGGTCTGATTTCAGGGTCTGCCGAGAAGGTCTGATTTCAATGTCTACCGATAGGGTCTGCTGGGCTAAAATTAAGCCTTATTCGGATTTCCTACCAATTATTGTATTTGTAACTACTGAAATATTTGTAATATTTGCACTACAATGTATTCATTTTTAGCTACTTGTTGTGTGTTTCATCATGTTCAAATCCCATGATTTTTCTTCTTCAACTCTCGGTAAGGGAGTGAAAATTGAGTTGTGCTTGTGTTTCTTTATCTCGCTCAGGAAGCCATTTTGTTATGCTTTTGTGTTTTTTTTTTTAATTTATTAAGTGAAATTGATAGAAGTGTGTAGAGATCTCTAGAGACCATGAAGGGGTCGAAATTTGATGGCAAAATGGGCTTAATTATGTTTTTTAATGGGCCAAAATTTAGAAGCGAAATGGGCTTAATTTCCCATCCAGAATAGAGATTTAATTTTAAGGATAAAATTTGACTTACTTAGGTGTTGATTTAGGGAAAATATTTAATATGAAAGTTGTAGTAATGTGTCTAAGCCTTCTACGGCACTTGAATTATTGAAAATGATATCTATACCTCAAGATATACTATAATTCTAAAGGATGTTCATGGGGAACTTATTAAATTTTAGAGAATACAAAAACTCAAAAATTATCCCAAGAACTCGGGAAGGGCTACATGGATATCAAACTTAATAATACTTGATTGTATTCGTAATAATATTTCATGCATGGAGAGAATGACAATGATGCATAAGTCATCTTAATCGGGGTGTTATACTCACGTGCACCATAAGCTTTAATTTTTAACTAAACTCAATTTTGTATAGTGTGCGTCAAGGAAGGGAAGGGAATGAGTGTGTCATACCTTCAAGAACAAGCGACTGGAGAGGCTAAGGGAATGAATGTGCTATACCTATTGATTATGGAGTTTCTTTATGGCAACATATAGCGATTCTTTTAAGAATCTTATTGATTTTGGAATTGATACAAGTGAGGGGCAATTATACAAGTGAGAGGTAACTATAAAAGACCTTCTGATGCTCAAGTCAATAGTAGTGGGTTTAAGTATTTAATAAATTTATTAATTTACCTTCAAATAAGGAATGGCTTTTTAATATGCTCCAGAGAATGATTTAGTAATCAATAAAGTCTTTCATGTTTTCAAATGTTATATACCCCTCCTCTTAACTATGCTATGAATTCATATTTTATAGAGATTGCATATAAATTAATGGGATTGGAATATTGGTCGTTGAAACATAAGTATTTTTTAGGACAATTTCAAGTAGGTTGTTTGCATATTAAGTAAAGTGGGTTAGTGTCAAATTACATGTAAATGAAAGGGATCATTGCAGACTGGAGTAATTCTACAGCCATTTAGCATTTTTGGTTCGGTAAACTATCCATTAACATGATGGAGACAGAAATTGAGTGGCTTAAGTGTCCCAATGCTTGGATGACACATGCCAGGTATAACCTGTATACTGTTGGTAGCCCAATTCCATTATAATACTTTTTAGATAATGATATTTTTTAGACATAACACGTGGAGCCTAAAGTGCAAGTAAAAATGATGCAGCTACGTTAAAAATGACAAAAAGGTTGCTGGGCGGTATTTAGGCAGTGTTTGAGCGGATTGAACTACCAAAACGTCTTTTCCCCTTTACTGTTTTTGACAATATAGCTTATAATATTATTAGATCCAATTTATGCTCATGTGTGTTTCATTGCAAATTTATTCAAGGTGAGTGACACGTCTGAACATAAATTTGGATTTTACATAACTTCCTTAAGATGTGGGTAAACGTTTTTTCAGGTATTTCGGATCAATTATCTCAACAGGCTTCACATTTGAGGTACGTTCGACTCACATTCGAACAAAACTGTCCAGATACTACACGTTCGAGGTGTATTCATCAGGACGCTCGAACGATTTTACGAAACTGCTCGCATTTATCACACGTTTACAATCATAGTTTCGGCGTCACGAGTTTGCTAGGTTGATCCACTCAGAGACTTCAGAGGTTCTGGAGAATGCAGCTTGGTGCGGGCTTAGAGAGTTCTTCGAGTTATTACACTCTAGAGGTACTTGAGTCGATGGAGTTGTCATCATAGGTCATATACCATCATTGTAAATTTTCTTATATATAATGGATTCAGGTAGTAGCCTATACCCAGAATGGTTTTTTACTCGCATGTTTGTTCTACTTCGTCGATAAAATTATTGTGTTGGTTTTATTTACTTCTTTGATATATATTTATTTTGATTTATATTTGCACAGACTTAAGGGAAATTGTTGAATTGAACCATAGTCGCTCTAACTTTAACCTGTCTTATATTAGAGTAGTTGTTTAATTCTGCACAAGGTCAGAACTTTAGATGGAAATTGAATTTTCAATTGGTATCAAAGCATGACCTTGATCCTTGACCCTTTAAACTATGGATAAGAGTTTACCCTTAAATTATCCTTCGTTCTTTGATGGGACTGAGTATCTGCATTGGAAGGTTCGCATGAGAGCGTTTTTTAAATCCCTATATGAGAAAGTTTGGATTTCAGTAGAGTATGAGTGTAATTCTCTCATGGTTATGGTAGATGAGGTCTCTTCCTCTAAAGATAAACTGACTTGGACTAAAGAGGAGTTAGATACTTGCAATAGGAATAATAAAGCCATTAATGTCATTCATGTTATTGTTTGTTCCGCTTAATTTATGAGAATATATATGTGTGGATAGCTAAGGATGCATGAGATATCCTTCAGACTGTGCACGATGGCACACTGTCAGTTAAGAATAATAAACTCCAAGATCTTGCTACTAGGTTTGAAATTGCTAAGATGAAAGATGATGAGATTTTGACGAATTTTATGCTGAGGTTAACGATATTATGAACTCAAATTTTAACCTAGGAAAGATTATTCATACGAATACGATAGTTAGGAAAATCCTTAGATCTCTACCTGAATAGTTTTTACCAAAGATCATAGCCATCGAGGAAAGTAATGACTTAGATCATCTTAAACTAGAGGACTATGTAGGAAAACTTCATATTTATGAGAGAAAACTTTCTAGATGTAGAAAGCCGAAGACCATAGCGATGAAGATCGCAAAGAAAGTTGGACATGATTCATCAAGTGATGATAAAGAAAATACTATTATGGATATTGATTTGTCCATGTTTGTTAAAAAATTTAAGAAATTTTTTAAAATGAAGAAAATTGGTCGTAGCACTAATAAGGATAGATATGACAAACCTATAGAGATTGTCTGTAGTTTAAGGGAGTCTAGAGAGGATAATGATAGAAGGCCTCGCACTACCATCGAGGAAAGTAATGACTTAGATCATCTTAAACTAGAGGACTATGTAGGAAAACTTCATATTTATGAGAGAAAACTTTCTAGATATAGAAAGCCCAAGACCATAACAATGAAGATCGCAAAGGAAGTTGGACATGATTCATCAAGTGATGATAAAGAAAATACTATTATGGATATTGATTTGGCCATGTTTGTTAAAAAATTTAAGAAATTTTTTAAAATGAAGAAACCTATAGAGATTGTCTGTAGTATAAGGGAGTCTAGAGAGGATAATGATAGAAGACCTCGCACTATCAAATGAATAAATGTGAAGGGTTTGAGCATATAAGATCTGAATGTACCATCTAAAGTCTAAGGGTAAAAAATTTATGGCAGCCTCACTTAGTGATTCAAAAGATGACTATACTTTTGATGAGTCTTCTGAGGATAAGAGTAATTTTATTGCATTTACTTCTAGCGTGATGGGTGAGAGAGAGAGGATAATATTGGTGATGTAGATGTTATTTCTGAATTCTCTCACGATGACCACATATAGAAGGATGAACTTCAGGTAGCTTACAAATTTTTTTTCAATGAGAGCTTAGATATCAAGAAGAGAAACATTGAGGTCAATAAGAGGATGAAAAAAATGGAATTAGAAAAGAAAGAAGTTCAGGCCAATCTTTGTTGGAGTTGCTACGGTCCCGATGATCGATTATCAAGCATAAAACATAAATTCGAATACACGAGGAAGTTGCAGAATACTTACATCGAGCGGTTAAGCGATGCGGTGAAGAATAAACCTTGTTTCTGCCCTCCTTACTGCTCACGGCAACGGCAGAATTTGGCCTCCAAATTCGGTCATCAATGGTGATCTCCATCAAGCTCCAAGCCTTGTGTTGATTCCTTGCTCACAAGTGGGTTTCCCTATCACCTTTGTATGTCTCCCATGTGTGCTAGCACACTTGATTTTTGCCACAAAAATCATCACTTTTCTTCTCCTTGTCTCACGGTATTAACCAGAAAAAACAGAAGGAAAAAGCCCCTTTTGGGCGAGAGAAAGAGATGAAGTGAGGAAGAGAGAGAGTTGGTTGTTTCCAAAAAAAATGTATTAGTTATTTTTTTTCAAAAAAAATAAACATATACAATTTTTCCTTTTCCAAAAAGTCAAGCCATTAAGGCTCCAACCACTCACATCACTATTTACATCAATCAATCAATCAAGTGACAAGTTGTCACATCACTCAAAGTGACTAATGATTTGAAGCTTGATGCGACTAGTGATTTGACGCTTGATGTGACTTGTGTGCCGCACTCGAATTTAAAATGCGAATGCGCTCGCAAACACTCCCGGGCTCGGATTCGCTAATTCTAAATTAACGAATTTTCCGTTGCGACGTAATTAAATAATTATGCCTAGCAAAATCACTATTTACGTCGCTAACGAATTAGTTCTAAATTAACTCGCTCGCCTGAATTAAAATCTAATTTCAATTCCGCATCGAAATCCAATTTCGTATAATATATCGAATATATTATTTTATCGATTAATTCTAAATTAATCGTTCTCTCTTTTAAATGATATTTTATCCCAGATAAAATATCTCCGCAATTAATCTCAGATTAATTTTCTCTCTCATATAATTAATCCCATATTAATAAAGTGCGAGTCATACGTCATCGGTGAATCTTTGGGAAGTGACCCATGAGATCCCCGGATATGTTGGCAGTAAATCTGGTCGTCGGACTATCCGAACACGTAAGTACCTAGTACTATGTTTTTACCGATTTAAAAGACAAGGTTGGCTTCTAGCAAAGCGTCATGCCTACCCAATTCTCCAGAAATATCCTTACAGGAATATGTGATCTATATCAGGCGTAGTATACGTAGTATTGCGTATTTCGATCTAGTATCGGATGTCACATGCTAGGCCTGGGGCTGGAATTATGTCTTCCCCGTACGAATCACATATCGGATCTCTGGTAACTAGTCTCTATAATCGGATAAACATGACCTAGTCATAATATCCCGATAGCTGCAGCATATAAGAGAACAAGTTCTGTATCCTACGTGACCATCATCTCCACTATAACTGGAGTGATACTTCCATCTTGACATCACACCCAACACACTACAATTCTCAATATACCCAGCAGAGGCGTACACATAACCTTTTAAAGCCCTGGACGACCTAAAACCAAAGCATATTGATTGTCGCAAGTATTAGCGGGGCAAGTCTCAGGTTAAGACCAAATACACCTACCCTGATTCGGACTTCCATAGACACGTAGTCATACTACCAATGGAATTCCGAGGGGTCTATCCAGAGAGAAGCTGTTTCCGTACCATCGGTAAACACAACCTCCTATTACACTTGCATGAGTATCCTATACCCAAATATATGAGAACTATGTCGTTATGCTCCCACAACGCGCACAAGTGTAACATCAGTCTATTCCGCATTATCGATGTTCAATCTCGATAATACTACGACTATGGATATTTAATGATTAAACCATTATGGATTGATACTGTCTCATATCATCTCAATCCGGAACTAATCATATGGACCTTTTATCATTTATATATCTTGGTAATCTAATTACAAACGATAAAAGAGCAATTTCCTTTGTCACATAGTTAATTTGTACAACAACACCATGATTTGTACAAATAGTGATGCTATGGGTCATAATTGTCCAACAATCTCCCACTTGGCCTATAGCCAGTCACTCGAGTGTCTTACACCCGAACTATGTACGGTTGGCTCAAATTTATGAGAAAAAGCTTTCATCAGCGGATTTGCATGATTATCATCTGATGCAATTTATTCAATCATCACATCGCCATGATGTATGATCCGAACGAATTAGATGAATATCGAAGTATATATCTGGATCGTTGATGAGACCATTAATTCTTTAGCCTGTGTTGTAGCCTAGCTCAGCTGCTAACAGAACTATATCTAATCTAATTAGATTTATTATCGACCCAAATGGCTTCTATTGCTGCCTTAGCCGCAGCAATAACCCGCATTTTTTGTTTATTCGGCAACAATATCTTGCTTGGAAGATTTCCAGCTCACTGTTCCGTTATTTAAACCTTATAGTACCGTTTATTATTGGTTTGGAAACTTGCAGCAGTGTACCCAGTCACTTCAAGTTCTCATTCTCCATAGTATAAGACAGCATCCTTAGTTCTCTAAGATACTAAAGGATATTCTTAACTTCAATCCAATGACTATCATCTGGATTGACCTGATTGTGAATCCATATGCTCAAAGCGTATGAGACACCAGGTTGCGTACATTTATTTCAATGTACGAGTTCTCGGAGAGTGTCAACAACTTTAAATCTATCTCAGTAGATCTTTATTCCTAGAATAAAGTTGTTTCTCCCAAGATTTTACGGAGAATTTTCTCGAAATCCAAGCTTTCACCGATTATTATTATGGGAATATCATTTCCAAGAAATGACATATTATCATTACTTTTAGGACATTTACTGTCAGTGTGCTCCCACTAACCTCTTTATATACACAAAAATCATTTCCGTTTTGAATTAAATCATAAACCATTATGATTACATCAAAACGACAATTCCAAGAACTCAATGCTTGCTTCAATCCATTCATGGATCGAATAACCTGCAAACCTTGTTTGCTAGTTTTGGTATGACAAAACCGTCAGGATGTTATAAACATCCTCCAAAAGGTTTCCGTTAAGGAAAGCGGTTTTGGCATTTAGCTGCCATATTTCATAAATGAAACATGCAGCATTAGCAAGCATTATCCAATGGATTTACCGTGGCAACAGGTAAAAGGGTTCGTTGTAATCGACACAATGTTGATAACGATACCTTTTCGCTAAAAGCCTAGCTTTGCACGTTGGTATGTTTCCATCCATGTATGTCTTCCTTGAAGACTTATATAGTACCAATAGGCACAATGCCTTGCGGTACATCAACTAGTATCCAAACATAGTTGATATACATGGAATCCAATTTGGATATTATGGCACTTTAATAGGGAGTCGATACCTTGTATCACTTCCTCATACGTAGTCAGTTGGTATTCCTTAATAAGATTAACATCTTTTTGAGGTGAGATCAGAAACCCATACCCCAGGTTGTTTTCTGACTCTCTCCGACTTACGCGGTTCTTGTGTATTCGAAGATTATTGGTTTAGTTTTATCCTTGATGAACTATTTATGTTCCATTAAGGAATCGGTGCCTGGAATAGTATTACTCCGATTTTCATCGAGTTTTACTTTCCTCCCACTTACCAATGCGTATAGGTATTCCTCTTAGGAAAACCGCATGGCGAGCAACAATTACATTGTTCTCTTGTGAGTTGTATAAGTACTATACTTTGGTTTCCCTAGGATAACCTACAACTTGGCACTTATCCAATTTGGGTTTTAGTTTGGTATCATCCAAACATATGCCTAGCATACCCAAATCTTCAGGAATAAGAAAACCTTGTTTCTTTCCTGTTCATATCTAATATGAAGTCTGTCAAACAGATTTTTATGGAACCTTATTCAAAATAACTCTTGCACTGTTTATGCGTATCCGTTGAAGGAAATGGTAGCTCAGAGCGACTCATGATTAACCTTATCATGTCCAACAAAATTCGGTATATCCGTTCATACACACCGTCAAGATGACGTGTTTCGGGAGGAGTCCTCATTGAAATAATACTATACTCTTTCAAGTATTTGAGAAACTTATTACTTAAGTATTTTCATCATGGTCTAACCGTGATGTTTTTATACTTTAGCCGATCTGTTTGTCTACTTCGTGTCGAAACTTTAAAAGTTTCTGATTCGTGTTTCAAAAGAAAACACATAATCATAACGCGATGCCACATCCGTATAGGTCACGAAATATTCATATCCACCTCCAGCCTAGCTAGACATGGGCCCTCTTGCTTCACTATGAACTAGGGCTAACAAATCGGTGGCATTTACACTTTTACCAAGTAAATAGTGTTTTAGGCACTTTGCCCAATAAACTAGATTCGTAGACTTTATTTGAATGGAATCAAATTTGTCCTAGTACTCACTCTTCGAAAGTGTGGATATACGAGTCTTGTTTAGTTGTGTCCCAGATAACAATGCCACAATTAAGTCTCTTCTGATCAAATCAGTTTGAGCTATTTGTTTGTCATATTTTGAGATTCATTTATATTCAAAATATAAATTCTGTTATTCACATCTAATGTGTTTATCTCAATATCATATTTATATAATAAAATACTTTAGTATTCTAGAATATAAAGGTATACCCGCAACGGGTTAAACCCTGATATATAGATAATGTATCTAGTCAAACTAGTTATATTTTAACAGTTTCCTAATTTAAGTACACACCTGAAGGGTAGTTCCTAAACTTAGGTATCTACGGTTAAAACAGAGACTTTCGTCCCATTTTTAATTCGCAGATAGATCTCAACTGAAGTCAGTATCCTGCTCATAGCAGATTCTGCACACC
>SKCR01055141.1:0-76683 GCA_019454045.1 Zanthoxylum bungeanum | reverse complement strand
ATATATTGATTACTATAATCCAATTATATAATCAACTATAAATGAAGGGGTTTGAATACAGTCCAACTGTTTAATTAAAGCAACAATTAATATTAGTCCAACTAATATATTAACTTATTGACGAAATATTGAAATGAGCGTGTATGGCAAGTATCTAACGAAATTGCAAAACTAATACTTGCCTCCCACTATTTTTCGGCGAGCCTCTAACCTCCGTCGAGTACTCGGAAACCGTGTTTCCTAGTGGGCTAGGATCTCGTTAAATAACATACAATCTTGACTTTGGCCAACAAATTGTATGATATTAACTAGGTAGATCTCTAAGATCAATTGGATATCATCCAAATCCTACATCCAGTAGGTGGACATCCAAGTCCAAAACATATATACAATATATATGCCAATATATCCAATATATTTTCCTAACCTTTTCCTCTGAATCAACTAAGCCTTGGCTTTGGCACAACAAGCTTAATGATTCCAGTTAAGCGGGACCCATTGACATGGAAAGCTTCGTAATCAATGTCGATGGACAAGAAGTGATCTTGACTTTGGCCAACAAATCACGACTTGGACAAGACACCGATATGGAACAAAACTCATGATTCAAACACATCCGCAATTGACAAAGGTCTTGACTTTGGCCAACAAACCAATGCCAACTTTGGATCTTGAGTAAGAATCACTCACGGAAGGAAAAACGCTTAATATGTTTTTGGGGTTTTTCGTGTAAATTGGCAACCAATTATTATCTTTAATTAGGTCTCATCATACACCCATAAGCATGCATTCTAAAAGCATAATAAGGCGCGATTAAGTAAATTAATAATGATATGCGGATGGATATGTCACAAATTATTCCTAGAACAAATCACTCATTCCTCTCCCCGGCTAGAACTATTCTAACTTCTACCCAATTTATAATACAATAAAGAAACCTCATTTACATTGAGGGGAATAAGTGAGAAGAGAAATACAATGAGAAAAATGAGATAAAAGGCTGGACACCCATGTCCAATTTAATAAATTCTAAATTTATTACAATTTCCAAAATTACCCTCACCTTCTAATATCCATCCGATATACATTATTCATGCAATACATTCATGTATTCATACAAATCATGTTATTCAATCAATCTAATCCATTAATTAATCTTTGAATTAACGATCATGCAATGTTCAAACAACGATTTGATTTGCGCGAGTCAAACTCATTTAAGAATAAATACTCAAAGTAAGTATTCTTGAATATATTGAACTACATTTAAATCCAATTTATTTGTATTCAATGCTAATTCCAATTTGATTCCAAATTAAATATTTACACTTACTTATAAGCCTTAAAGACTTGGATTCCAAATCCAATCTTGATGGGTCTCAAAGGCCCAATAACATCCAATGTCATTTTAATTAAAGTCCAATGGGCTTTTAATTAATTCTTAAGGCATGGGCTTTGGCCATAATGGGTCAAACCCAAAATGCCAAGGCCTAATAGGAATCACCCTATTGCCTACAGATTAATTTAGGCCCATTAGGCCCAATTATATTCTTTAAAGGGCCATGTGATGTATTTGGACTTTATGGAATTGGTTTTGGGCCCAATTGGATCCAATCCAAAAGTTCAAAACCAAACTTGGTCAAACCAAGCCCATTAAGCCCAATACACACTTTTCCCAATTCATAAATCAAGGGCTTATTAACATAATTATAATATTCCAAATATCACAATTACTTTAATTAAAGTGTATTAGCCATGATTAATTAATTAAACTCAATATTTCTAAAATATCAATTAACTTAATAATCATGCTTATCCATTAATTCATGCTCAATACAAATTGAAGCCAAAACACATCATTTCATGCTCAACACAAATTGAATCCAAAATTCATCATTTCATGCTCAACATGCACTTTGATTTTAACATGAACTTTATTGACTTTGATTCTAATCCAATCAAACCAACAATCAACATTTAAACATGCATTTAAACACATCATTTCATGTTACAAAAAAAAATAAAACTGCAGTCCACTGCCAGTGATATTCGGCCATTCTAAGGGAGAGTCCAAAATTTGATCCAATCAATTTTTCTCAATTTTAATCATGCACAACTCTAAGTTAACATAATCTAAGCATGCTCAAATCATCAATTTGAAAGAATCATGCTCAAAACATAAAAGCCCCAAATTTTAGTCTTATGAACCCTAAAATTTTCATGCTTAAAATTGGCTCTTGATACCATTGTTAGTGTTCCTAGAACATGCCAAGGATCTAATAAGCAAGAAACGGTGTTCATAAATTCATTATAAGTTGCGGAATTACTTACATTGAATGGATTTGAGCTTTTAAAATTTTGAGAAGAAGATCTCCAAGATCCTTCCTTTGTTGATTCCAAGCTTTGAGTTGGTTTCGAAGATCCTTCCTTTGATGATTCCAAGTATGGGTGAGCATCGGTCGGTTCGGTCGGTTAATCCATGATTTTTTACCATAACCGAAATTTTCGGTTAAATAAAAGTGTAACCGAATTAACCAATTTAGACTCATAAACATTAACCAATTAACCGTTATATTTCGGTCGGTTATGGTTAATTCGGTTATTAACCAATCCAATAAATATAAATTCAACAAAATCAAATTTCAATAAAGCATTTAACACAATTACCAAATATAAATTTAAATCCATCAAAATACATCAAATCATAAATTCATCAAGCATTTTTTAGAAGACAATCCAGAAAGTCAGAAAACAACTCAAAATTACATTACAAAATCCATCAAAAATACAAACATATTAGGTGTCAACAACTAATAAATAAGCAATTTTCTTTAATCGTCTTCAAAGTCAGCAACTCAGGACCTTAGGCTCAGCACTCAGCATCCACAAGGCAGCAACTCAGCAAGGCGATTATGTCATTACTCATATTCAAAATCTGAAGTGACCTTGATTCCAAGTTTTACCATGTCTACATCATTTAAAGTACTCAACTACACAACATCTGGAATAGATGAAGACTCTTGTGTAATTGGATTTTGACTAGTGTTTGGATGAGAAGTTTCATCTGCAGGTTGTCCAATTTCATAATTTTCATTTGCTTCACCTTGATTCATTTTCACGAGTGGTCCTGCAATCTGAAACAGAAAATTGTTATTAACTATCCGAAAGCACTGAAACATTCTTCTTAAATCTAATAATATACAAAACCCAGAAGAAGAGACCAAAACAAAACCCAAAGCCGGTCCAAAAAGACAAAGCAACCACTGCTAGGTCGAAAGAAAGCGGAGTCCAAAAGGAGCCCATCAGGCCGAAGGAGCAAACCACAAACCCAAGCTATAAACAGAGCAATGGCTGACAACCCAACGAGGCCATTAAAAACGCCCAGAAAACCATAAGCAGCAGCTCACAAAAGAAGCTTGAAAGCCCACAAGCAAACAACAAAGAGGAGGGAATCCCACATCGGTTAAAGCAAGAGGAGGCTCCCAAAATGAAGAAACAAAACTGTCCCACATCGATAGTTCAAGCTAAATTATTCAACAGGAAAAAAAAATACAGCTTCTGCAACTTTTTGCAAGGGGACTTGTTCAAACACTTTTGATTTATATACCTCACGCTTTGAAAACAGTTTTTGATTTTATACCTCACGCTTTGAAAACACTTTTTGATTTAAGTTTGTTTCTTAATTGGAGATGAGACAATATGAAGAAGCTGTTCCTAGAACATATATGCAGTGACTGAAATGAAAAGATTGAGAAGTTCTATCTGTAGCAACAAGCCCACCACATAAAAGAGTAAAATACTACTTTGATTACAATAGTAAAATTGGAAAATAAGCACACAACTGTCTCAGTACCACAAAAGCACATTGTAGCACATCTGTTTAATTAGCACAGCAGTCTACCAAAGAAACTTGCACATATAGGCAGACTTTCAAATATGTATATTTTTTTTCCACCATCACATAGCAGAATGGTAGATACCAAGTATGTTTTTTTAAATTGAAGATTTGCTACGAATGATTTTAGATTTGCTACGAAAATAAACAAACTAAAAATAAAAAATTCCTCTCTCAACATGGGATATGATGTATAATACAAAGAATCTATCTTCTGATTTGCACTGTACGTCATTTAGCACATTGTCCCAAAAAGAAAGAAAGAAATAAAGAGAAGATTGGTAGAGTTAGTCCAAGTCCAATCCACTTAAAGGTCATCCGAAAACAATGTATGAAGAAGCTGAAACTTACAGATGAACAAGACGAGAAGATGAAGACTGCAATCGAAGGCTTGAAGCTTTAATTGGTACTGATGAACAAGCCGAGAGCCGAGAAGGATTTTGAGATTTTGCAATTTTATGAATGGCGGCTTGAATTGGTACAGAGAGAGATGAGAGTCAGAGAACCTAGCGGCTAGGGTTTTTAAATTTTAAGTCTTATTTTTTAGTTTAGGGTTTTGAAATATAATATATATAGTGTAATTTCGGTTAATCGGTCGATTCCGTTAAACGAATTTCATACCGTAACCGAACCGAATAACCGAAAAATTAAAAAATTTAACCGTAATAACCGATTTAACCAAATTAAACCGAACCGTAATAAAAATGGGTCGAACGGTTCGGTTAATCGGTTAAAACCGATTAATGCACACCCCTAATTCCAAGCTTTGAGTTGTTTGAATGAAGATCTCTAAGATCCAACCTTTGTGTTGATTCCAAGCTTTGAGTTGGTTTCCTTATCACCTTAGAAGACTTCTACAAGTGCTAGCTTTGTTGATTTTGCAACAAAATCAAAGAGAGGAAGACAAGAAGCTCACGCCCATGGAGGATGAAACTCACGCCCAAATGGTGTCTTAGGGTTTTCATTTTGTTCCAACTATTGTGTTAGAAGTGAGAGAGTTAGGTTTGGTAAAGGGTTTTACTCTTTTCACCCAAACTTGGTAGTGGGTCTTGGTTTTCCAAAAACAAAAACCATGTAGTTAAAAGCAAATGGTTTTGGCATAATTGCCAACTACTCTCTCAACTACCACTTCACACATGTGAAGTGGGCCCCACACTCTTTTGAATTCAAATTTCAAAAGAAAGGTCTCTACGAATATTTACCGCGGCTCGGATCCGTTTAATCCGATTAAACGAACTTTCGTCACTAAATAATTAAATCTAATTTAATTAAATAACGATGCCTCGCAAATATATTACGAACGTCGTTTACGAATTAATTCTAAATTAATTCGTTCGTTCGTATAAAAGTCCAACTTTAATTTCGTAATGAAATCCAATTCATATTAATATATCCGATATATTAATTTTAGCCCATACGGATAAATTAAATAGAAAAATCAAATCTAACTATTAAATTTATTTTACCGATTAATTCCAAATTAATCGCTTTCTCTCTCTTCCCAACACATTTAATCCCAGATTAATTTTCTCTCTTAATTAATCCCAGATTAATTCTAGTTTAAGTCAACTGTCATCGGTGAATCTTTGGGAAGCGTCCCAAGAGATCCCTGGATATGTTGGCAGTAAATACGGTCATCGGAATATCCAAATATGTGCGTACCTCGTACCAGATGCTTACCGATTTACAAGACATGGTTGGCTTCTAGCAAAGCATCGTGTCTACCCAATTCTCCAGAAATATTCTTACTGGAATATATAATCTATGCCAGGCGTAGTATACGTAGTATTGCATATAGCGATCCAGTATCTAATGTCACGTGCTAGGCCTGGGGCTGGATTGTGTCTGCCCCGTACGAAGCACATGTCGGATGTCTGGTAATTAGTCTCTATAATCGGATGAACATGACCTAGTCATATCATCCCGATGACTGCAATACTTAAGATTACTAGTTTTGTATCCTACGTGACATCATCTCCACTATGACTGGAGTGATACTTCCGTCTTGACCTCACACCCAATACACTACGATTCTCAATATACCCAGCAGAGGCGTACACAAAATCGGTTAAAGCCCTGGACGACCAAAACCAAAGCATATTGATTGTCGCAAGTATTAGCGGTGCAAGTCTCAAGTTAAGACCAAATACACCTACCCTGATTTCGGACTTCCATAGACACATAATCATACTACCAATGGAATTCCGAGGGGTCTATCCAGAGCGAAGCTGTTTTCCGTACCATTGGTAAAACACAACCTCCTATTACACTTGCATGAGTATCCAATACCCAAATATATGAGAACTATGTCGTCATGCCCTCACAATGCGCACAAGTGTAATATTAGTTTATTCCGCATTATCGATGTCCAATCTCGATAATACTACGACTAGGGATATTTAATGATTAAACCTTCGTGGATTGATACTGTCTCATATCATCTCAATCCAGGAACTAATCATATGGACCTTCTATCATTTATACATCTTTGGTGATCTAATCACAAATGATAAAAGAGCAATTTCCTTTGTCACATAGTTAATTTGTACAACAACACCATGATCTGTACAAATAGTGATGCTATGGGTCATAATTGTCCAACAGCTATTACTTGCGACAATCAGTTTACTTTAGTATTGGTCGTCTAGAGCTTTAACAGGTTCGGTGTACGCCTGTATTGGGTTTACTGAGAATCGAATTGTATTGGATGTGATGTCAAGATGGGAGTATCACTTCAGTCATATGGAGATGATGGTCACACAGGATACGGAACTAGTACTCTTAAAGCTGCAGCTATCGGGATAGTATGACTAGGTCATGACTTCCCGATTAAAGAGATTAGTTACTCAGGATCCGATATATGCTTCGTACGGGGCAGACACAGAGCCAGCCCTAGGCCTAATATGTGACATCTGATACTGGATCGTATTACATATTACATAATATTAGTATTACTATGCCTGATACATATGATATTCCTCGGTGAATATTTCTGGAGAATTTGGTAGGCATGGTGCTTTGCTAGAAGCCAACCATGTCTTGTAAATCGGTGAGAACATGGTACGGGGTACGCACGTGTTCGGATAGTCTAATCGTATTTACTACCAACATATCCAGGAATCTCTTGGGTCGCTTCCCAAAGATTCAACAATGACATTTGACTCAGATAGAATTAATTTGAGATTAATTATGAGAGAGAAAATTAATCTGGTATTAATTGCGGCAAGAATAAATCTGGGATTAACTTCGTATAGAAGAGAGAACCCGATTAATTTAGAATTAATCGATAAAATAAATTTAATAGTTAAATTGGATTTTTCTATTTAATTTATTTATTTGTGGCTAAAATAATATATCAGATATATTAATTGAAATCAGATTTAAATACGAAATTAAAATTGGATTTTAATTCGGGCGAATGAATTAATTTAGAATTAATTCGAAAGCGACTATCATAATAATTTTGTGAGGCATAATTATTTAATTAAATTATATTTAATTATGGCGCGACAAAAAATTCGTTTAATCGGAATTAAACGAATCCGATAAAATTACCCGTGAATTTGCTTGTGTCTTTTTGTGTTTTGGGAACACAAAATATCTTTGACTTTGGTGGGCCCAAATCAAGTTGTGTGTTGAGGAAGCCAATTGAAATTTTGAATTTAAAAAATGGTGGGACCACATGACTTACATCAAAGGTCATAGGTTGATGTAAGTAGTTGACTTAAATTAATGCTTTTAACAACACAACCACCAAGTTTTGAAACACTCACTCTTCCTCTTCACCTTGGCCGATTTCTTCTCTCAATTGTAATGAAATTTTACTTCAAAATTTCAACATAGCTATCACTTGGAGGAGTCAAATTAAGTGATAGTGAAACTCACCCAATGAATAAACAACATAACAACAAGCTTGAGCTTCATCCAAATAGGAAATTTCGAAATTTCTCCATATAATAATGTAAGTGATTCAGCCACTTTTCTTGTTATTTCACAAATATAATCATGTTTAGGATCTTGTGGCATGTCTTAGAGATTAACAGACTCACACTGACATACATGCATTCTATCTGAATGTGAATAGCAAACTTAACATGACTGACACATACTCTAGTGACTGCAGTAAACTTAACTCCTTGATCGCAGGCTCCTGTTTGGCTATGGCTCACCAGATCAAGCTACCTGCAAAATAAACTGTAGAGTTATGGGGTCAGATCGTTTGAACGACCCGATGAGTGGATACCAAAAAATAACATAATGAAATAAAAATCCATGTGTATAAACTCATCATAATCTAAAAACCATTAAAAAAAATTCATATTATACTTTTTCGAAATTGTCTCATCAAAATCAATAAGCGTCCATTACCCGAGTCGCGTGCAAAGATCAGGTAATTTCTGAACAAGACCATGTTGACAAAGGGTAGTGGGCCAACCATTTTCAGATGATAAGAACCCCACAACAAGCACCCCGACAGAGCCGGAACGAAACAAGCGCCCTGGGGGTTCTGAAATGAAACAAGCGCCCCTGTAAAGCTAGAATGAAACAAACGTCTCAGTAAAGCCGGAACAAAACATATATAAGCGTCACATAGGGTCAAAAACGTAAAACTATCAAGCACCATGATGGAAATGAATTTTCAAGCGTCTCAACGAAAATAAAGTTTTACGATTTAAAAACATCAAAAATATTTTCGAGCGTCAAGACAGAATCATATAATCATAAACGTATTCAATAACATGTATCTTAAATCCTTTATTTTAAAACACTTATAAACATAAATTCAAATATCACATCATTAAATCAAAAATCATAATTTAACAAAAACATAGATATCCATTCACATAGTTTGATGATTGTCTAGCAACTCGCTATAGAATCGTTAACAATGTGAGCTCCTGTCAGCAATATATATAATAATAGGCTATACATGGTAAAAATAATTCTTAAACATTATATAGGCTATACAATGCATGAGATCGCAAATTCAATAAAAATTCAAGGTACTCAAGTTATCTAAGAATTTTTATTGACCTAGATTCCAAGTTACGGAAATACGATAGCGAAATTTCAAATTCTGCCTAATCGTTAAAATCCTCTGCTCAATGGTTAACTTCGAAAATTCACTACAATTATTTGAGATAGATTCAAGGGCTAAAATTTTAATAAAATGGACCTTAATGTGTCTAGTTTATGTTGGTTTTTACGGATCTCAATTTCGATTTCGGAAAATCAAGTTCTAAATCGAAATTCAGGGGTTGTTTAGAAAAAACAAATAATGGGTGTTGTGGCAGTAGGTCTTTCAATTTCAAAAATTCGGTGTGGCTTCATCATAAGTTTAAAAATTCTAATTTGGATATATTACTCTACTATATCTCTATTCCTCAAAAATTTACGGTTCTTCATTTTGACATAAAAAAAACTCAAGTTATAGTCTGTTTATTAGGACTTGTCCAGAATGTGATTTCATTAAAACTTACTGACCAACATACCCATTTCACCACTCTCTTTACTTTATTTAATTTGGCCATTATTATCAGATTTTCCAGCACATTAAACACATATTATCATACATAAAAATTAATTAATTTCTTAATCTTTTTAAGGACGCCATTTTATCGAATACTTGGTGCGCGTTATGGATACACGTTACATTTAATACAAACTCTACTCATTATTCTTCCTTCTTTGGCATTACTAATACACTTCACCATGTATCAAGCCTTTATCAAACAAACAAAACAGCCCCCATCTTACCCTACATTGCCGAACTCATCATCAATCACAAGCCACCATTTTACAATTTCTAATGCACTAAATCTCCATCAACAACATTTCCTACAACATCCACCACCTAATTTTACACTTCAACATTCAATTAAGGATTCCCCCCTCTCACCAACATCTAGGGTTTTTCAATTTAGACACAACTCAATATAATCATTTTCCTAAATCAATAACCATCGTAATATAATTCTATACACACCAATGGCAACAAATAACTTTCACCAAATCAAAACTTAAATTTTAGAGATTTGGATAAAACTTTTCTCACCTTAAAACAACTTGATTTCCTGCTCACGTGGCTTCCTAAGATTGAATTCACTCCTAGCTGTTTGCTTTACGCTTGGTCAAGCTTGATCATCATAGCTTCTCGTCTCACACTCTCGGCCGAAACTAGATTGAGAGTGATTGGTTTCTTGCCTCCCTAGGTCCCTTCATTTTCGGCAGTGGCTGGAAAATAACGCAAATATTGCTTCTTCTTCTTTTATAGGTAAAAATATAAAATTGACTCTCTAATTTTAATGTTAATTTTTTTTTTTTTTCGGAAAAAAAAAATTAAAAGAAAAGGCAACATCATCTTATAAGAGCAATTTGATATCTTCTTAATTCAGTCATGGCACCCTGTTACTGCAACATGTTGTTCTGTTCCTCCTACACAGCCTACCGAGTGTTCGACGAAATTACTGTTCCAAAACCCAGTTTCCGCAAATCTTGGCGAAACTTGTTATATCAAAAACCAGCGAAATGGGGTTCTCGCAGCCTTCATTTTGGGCCAGCATTGGCAGGAATCAAAGCAGAAGAGATGGAAAACACAAAAGTGAAAGAGGAGACGCCGATTTTACGTGGATTGAGATTGGTCCTGATCTTACAGAAGAGCAAAAACAGGCAATATCTCAAATCCCACCTTAAATGACCAAGAGATGCAAGGCATTCTTGTAGCAGATTATTTTATTTTTTTATTTTTTTACTTTTTATTTTTTTAGATTTTTCTTTTAATTCTGAAAAAATAAATAAAAAATAAATAAATGAAAACGGCGTTGTTTTGGTAGCAGTAACAGCAACAGTAACGAATTTGTAACGGAGCCTTGAATTGACAAAAATGAAAGTTAGAGGACTGAATTGACAAAACTGAAAGTTAGAGGACAGAAATGAAAAAAACGTGAAAGTTAGACGGTCAGTTTTACATTTTTATCTTTTTTATATTTCGGAGAGAAGGTTGTAGAAACTTCTAAGGGAGAATGTAGAGCCTAATTCTTTCACTTTTTGCTGCCCCATGGATTCTTTTTTGTCTAATAATTATTGGCCCATTAACAAGCTTCGATGGGTTTATTAACTAAGTCCATTATATTGTACTTCTTAAGCCCATCAAGTCAATTTCATGTAAAGCCAATTTGCCATTTAAAATCATTTCTTTCATTTTAATTAATTAATTTCCACAAGTTTATGAAATTTTTATTTCGCCAAAATTTTAATTTAATTAAATCACAACATTTTCTGTCGTTACATTCAATAATACTTAATGACAGTTAATTAGCAGTATTTGATTGTTAAATTCATAATTAATTAAATTTTGGTTGTTTTATATTATGGAAAGTCACGGGAGTAGACCCAATATAGTATAACTAATCAAAAATGTGTGCAGGTTGAAATCATTTTGTGATTTTGTCTCAAGGGTTAATTATATGCCGGCGGATGTTATTGGATGTGGAAGGATATTCTTTAAATTCAGATATTTAGTTCCAATTTTGTTTTTTATTTTTTTATTTTTAATGATTGATACATTTGTCATCATTTGTGAGCTGGCCAGATGAGGATAATTATTCTGGCAGTAAATGCCTCTCATTGTTCCTGAATTGGGACCTGATGTTAAGTTCAGTTATGCTTCTCACAAGACTGTAACCGAGTACAAGGAGGCTAAGGCTGTGAGTGTTTGTTTGTTCTCTATAATTTTATGAATTTATTTTGTTAGATATCCAAAATTTGGATATACTGTTATATATTTGTCTGGATTCACTACAAGAAATAGACCATTTAGCGTCGAATTATTTCGACGCCATGAGTTACGGTTTCGACGCAAAAGACATTTAGCGTCGAAATAATTAAATGCGACGCTAAAGTAAATTGTCCGACGCTATATTTTATATTTCGCGACGAAATAATTCGACGCAAAAATTCAAACTTTAGCGTCGCAAATTGTCAACGCTAAAGTATATTAAAAAAGTAATATATGTAAGCTTACAGCGACCATTCTTTTGCTATTACCGTCAAAATTTTCAACGCTAAAAGTTTGAATTTTTGCGTCGAAACATTCGACGCTAACGTATATTAAAAAAGTATTATATGTACGCTTACAGCGGCCATTTTTATACTATTAGCGTCGAAATATTCGACGCTAAAAGTAAAAAATTTATTTTTTTAAAAATTAGTAATTTACTTATTTTTTGGTCTAAAATATTTAATTTAGTTGAAAAAAAATATAATTAATAACAAAATGACGAAATATTATATTGAAATTTGATTTAGAAAAAAGAAAATTATATTAAATCTATTTGTTCAAAATGTTTATACAAAACCAAATATAAAATTAATTGCTACTGTGATGGGGGGACGCTCGAGCCCGATGCACCATGACTCATTGAGGCCTCGAACATCTGACGGAAAGCCAGCAGTTGCTGTTCCAACTGCTCCATCTTCTTCTCGTGGTCCATCATCTCTCTCGTGGTCCACCGTGACCTGTTGTAGCTTCTCCTTAGTCTGCTGCAGCTCGTCTTTGGTGGTGACTAACTCGTCTCGAAGAGAGACATTGTCCGAATTACCACTATTGCGTGCAGATGACGTTGGCTTCTTACGAGTGCCAAGACCAACGTTGTAAGCTGTCTGATTCTTGAAAACCAATTGCGACAGCTGCTCATCTGGTATGGGGTCGGACCCTGTCTCCTGAGTTTGATATTGGAGTTCCATCATTTCGTTCTGTTTCAAAAAAATATGTTAATATTAGAATTTGAGAAAAAAAATTAACATATATAATATTAATTATTTTATTTTAAAAACTGAAACTTACATAGCAGCGTTCAGCTTCTTCATTTATCCATCTGTTCCTCTCATTGTAATGCGTCACACGGAAAAAATCTGGAAATGATTGCACCTCACTGTGCTACTCTGTTATAAACATAAAATAAATTCAATATTATTCCAGATTAGTAAAAACAATTAACTGTTAATTTTTACGTTAGGATATATTTACCTCAGAATGTTCGGCACATGTTGGATAAATGGCTTCGAACCTCCACGGTGGTTAAAACGCAAGTGATTTCGATTTTCTGCATTTGCGTGACATTTATCCTGTATTACCAACACTGTAAGTACCGAAAACAAAGACAATTATAAATTTCCGTTTATTTCAAAATTTACCTCGTGTTTTTTGCTAGACCAAAGCTCACATAAGAATGTCCAATCTTGTTCCTCTATAAAATCAGGCTTGTGTTGTGGAGCATTTGAAGGTCCATGTTCGTCGAATATTGGTTTCAGGACTTTTGTTCTATAATCTTTATAACTTTTCCCCATGTGGTAGTCAATATATTGTTAGACATTCACTTGGGTCAGATCGAAGTCGAACCATTCCTACATGAAAATTCGAATAAAAATAAGTATAAAATAAAATGTTAAATAACAAACAATATCGAAAACTTACAAATAGCGAAGGGAATAGCTGGTTCATTTTCGTCTCCCACGGTATCTTTCTCCAAGATACGTAGTTTTTGGGAGCTTTATATCGAGCTGTAGCTCCTATGGCTGTATTAAACGCTGAATTATGTTGTCCGACTTGAGTGTGTCCATCATCTGATATCTGTATCCGGATACGGCCGTGAGCCTTAACGTACTTAGCCAACCCCAGGCCACGGGTGCGTCCTCGACCCTTCACTGTACTGGACTCACCTGTGCTAGCAGAGAAATCACCAGGGCCAGTTGCCCTTGCTGATGTAGATGGAGTCGCGGTAGCCCGTTTGCGATTGCCCGGTGCCATCTGCAAAAACCTGTCGCATTAGCGTCATCAAATTCCAAAGTTCTTATACATATACATACATATCCATACAAGTCAATACAACTTAACAAAAGCGCTTATAACATCGAATGCTCACTTTCGTTTTCAAATTCATTCATTCATTTATTCATTTCACATATGCATTCATTATCCATATAATCTACGAGTTCCATCATACACGTACATACACACAGTCAACACACACAATCATCATACAACCAACCACGAAGCACATTTAACAACCAATACACACGACTTCTCATGCACACGCATAACCATAACAAACATTCCAAAACACATACTATACTATATGAACTTTCGAATTCCAAAACACATACAAACATTCCAAATTTGGAATGTTCTGTCGCTGTTCTGGGCAGAACAACATCAATCTACTGCTGTTCTGGGCAGAACAGTATATCCGTCGCCCATTCAGTAATAGTCGATCATCATCAATCATCAATCATCATTCATCAGTCATTAGCGTCAATCATCATCATTCATCAACAATCATCACCATCATCATTCATCAACAATCATCATTCATCAACAATCATCATCAACAATCATCATCATCATCATCAATGATTCCTCTCTTTTAACAATCATAATCATACAAATTCATCATCATACATCAACAACCATAAATCTAATCATGCAAATTCATCATCAACTTCAACGACAACCATCACCATTATCATCATCATCATCAAATTAAAATCAAAAAATGAGACTACCTTAAATTCGTTGCTTGGGATGTCTAGAGCCGAGAATGCCAGAAGAAGAGAGTGCCTTGGGCGAATTTTGCTCGTTTGAGCCGAGAAGAAGAGGTCTCTGGTTTTAGGGATTTAAACGACATTTAGCGTCAAATTTATTAAATTTTAGTGTCGAATACTTCGACGCCAATAAGTAGGCGGTTCATTAAAATTTAGGGTTATTTTTCCGGGAAATTTAATTTTCATATTTAGTGTCGAAACACACAATTCGACGCTACATGTACAATTAGTGTCGAATAATAATGAGTTTAGCGTCGACTATTACGACGCCAAAAAATGGGCGGTTTATTAAAAATTTAAGGTTATTTTCAGGGAAATTTAATTTTTATTTAGCGTCGAAATACAATAGTCGACGCTAAATGTAAGACATTTAACGTCGAGTAATAATGGACGCTAAATGTCTTTCATTTAGCGTCGAAGAATAATCCACGCTAAATTTCTTCATTTAGCGTCGACTATAGTATTTTGACGCTAAATGTCTACCATTAAAAATAATAATTAAAAACAAATATATCATAGTTATATTATTAATCATTACGTTAATATTTCAACCATATCTAAAGAGTAATTAAAATCAACAACCATACATTATAATCCATAAAATTATTCATCAATCACAAAATACAGTAACTTCATAATTAATCACTATTATCGTCGGTATTTGAGGATTCGTGACTGGAATCGAAGTCATCTTCAGTGTCAAATTGTTCTTCACTTGCTACTTCAACGCTCACTTCAGAATGAGGAATTAGCTCAACGTCTGTACTAGCTCGAGTTAATGTGATATTTTCAGGAACGTTGACAGTTGGTCCAAAAAATATCTGTTCAGGAACTTCAAAATTTTCGGAGACTTCTTGTATTTCATCTGATATGTCAACTCTATCTTTCTCATGCGTGTCCTAAATGGCCCTATGTGTAACTTTTCTACCACCATCCATCAAGTTCCTAACTTAGGATCAGGTATATTATATCACTGACGTGCTTGCGTACAAAAAATGTATGGATCATTCTTGTACCAACAACGTTGAACATTAATTGACGTGAGATGATTACTAACTTGAATTCTCCTCTTTCTGGCATTTATGTCAAACCACTTACATTGGAATAGCACAATATGTCGTCTGGGTCGATATATCAACTCAATGACCGATTGCAATACACCGTAGAAATCAATTACATCTGAGCCGTGTTCTCCTTGGACTACAATTCCAGAATTTTGAGTCACATGAGTAACATCTCGCTGTTCAGTATGAAATCTAACTCCGTTGACAATACATCCACTGTACTCATAAGCCTGCTTTTGAGGCCCATAAGCCAAAGAAACCAACGAGGATTGCGAGTCCAATTGACCATTTTGCACTTGATTAATAATCTGACAATGAAATATATGTGTTAATATAACAAACTGAAATGTCTAATGTTAGGATCAAAATAAATATAAAATATTCTAACTTACAGTTGTCTCCAAACCATTTAGGAAATTTTTTTTTTGTGGGTTTCATCCAACATTATGGTCACCATCATATTGTAGCATTGTTTGATGTTGCCTACAATAAATTATCACGGTTAATGTATGGAAAAAATACAGGTAATGATGCACCAGAAAAACTTACGTTAAATACGGTTGCACTTCATCACAATTACTCAATATAAACCAATGCGCACGTTGAACTTCCTGAATGGTTAGTAATTTGACACCTACTGCCCCAAATGGTCTGTAATTTTGACGGAACACTGTGATCTCTTGGTTATTACTTGCATCTCCATCATAGTTTCGTGGCCGACGATTAAAATGAGTTTCAATATCTGCATGTACATCGAACAAAATGTTATTGCTTCACTTATTATAACAGCTTCAGCTATTGAACCTTCAGGGCGTGCCTTGTTTTTCACATATTTTTGTAATCTCCCAAAGCTCTGCAGATATGACAACAAGTTTGCATTAAGACTAAATTCTATGCACATAAAAACGGTTACAAATTTTCTTATATAAAACTGTATGTATATATATATATATATATATATATATATATAATAGTACCTCTCAATGGGATACATCCATCTGTAATGGACAGGACTTCCCTTTCTAGCTTCAGCCGGTAAATGCACAGCCATTGTACCATGACATCAACAAGAAAGCGGGTGGCAAAATTCACTCCAGCTTGCATAGGATTATCACGATTCCTCGCTCAAGGTCGTCAATAACAGATGTGCTTAATGTCCTCTGACATAATTGTTTAAGAAGCCACATAGATCAAGTACGACGTCACATATATTCGGGGGGAGATAAGGTCGAATGCCAACAGGAAGGAGAATCTCGAGCAGCACATGACAATCGTGACTCTTTAATCCCATTATTGTATCATCTCTGACCCAACGCCCAATATTGGATGCATAATTATCAGGGAATTTAACCATTTTCAGCCAATCACAGAATGATTTTCTCTCCGATTGATTGAGCACATAACTAGCAGGAGGCTTAATAAAACCTCGAGAGGCGACTTGTAAATGCAATTCACTGCGAATTCTAAGATCTTGTAGGTCCAATCTAGCATTTACAGTGTCTTTTGTCTTACCCGGAATATTGAATAGTGTACCCACTAAACTATCACAAATATTTTTCTCTATATGCATTACATCCAAATTATGTCGCAAACTCAGAGTCCCCCAATATTCTAACTCAAGAAAAATACTCTTTCATGTCCAATTCAACTCTTCAGGTACCGTTTTCGATTTTTATCTCTATTATTAGGATGTTTACCTGGTGTGCTGTCTTTGAGATGTTGATGTTGGCAAAGTATGTCAAATGCAGACAATCGACTGGGCTTACTCTGAGGTTCATGTTGCCCGTTAAATAATTTACTCATTCGCCAAGGATGACTCGACTCAAGAAATCTCATGTGCCCCGTGTATCCGATTTTATTCCGTAATCGTTGCGAAGGTGTATGACCCGCACAAACTGGACATGCTATGTATCCCTTAGTGCTCCATCCAGATAATGAACCATAGGCTGGAAAATCATTAATGGTCCATAATAATGCGGCATACATCTGAAAATACTGCTCTGAAGCTGCATCATAGGTATGCACACCCACATTCCATAATGTTTGTAACTCCTCGATCAATGGTCTCAAGTAAATATTTATATCTTTACCAGGTGAACGTGGACCAGGGATAAGCAATGACATAAACATGAACGGATCCTTCATACATTTCCATGGAGGTAAGTTATATGGAATGACAATAACGGGCCAGATGCTATAAGAGTTGTACATATTCCCAAATGGGTTAAAACCATCAGAGGCAAGACCTAACCTGACATTACGGGGGTCCTCAGCGAAACGGGGGTACATGTCATCAAATTCCTTCCATTCGGTTCCGTCCGCAGGATGTCTAAGTAGCCCTCCGCACCGATCCTCTTTTCATGATGCCACATCATATCAGTCGCTGTGTGTCGTGACATGAACAATCTCTGCAGCCCGGCCGTTAAAGGGAAATATCGCAATATCTTTTGAGGCACTATCTTCCCCATACCACGGACTTTGTACCGACTTTCACCACATATCGGACAATGTTCAAGTGATTCATACTCGGCACGAAATAATACACAATCAAACTTACAAGCATGAATGGATTCATACCTCATTCCCAGATCACGCAACATTTTCTTTGCCTCGTAGTACGACTTAGGCAATTCGCTTCCAACCGGTAACATTTGGGCCAGTAACTCTAACATCATATCGATACTTTTGTTGTCATTCTGTTGATCACTTTAATGTGTAATAATTTCACAACGAAATTCAAGATCGACATTCCAGCACCTTCGAATGGAATTTGTTTTGCCTCATCAAGTAGTTCACTAAATAAATTTTGATCATTTCCATTTAACACTGGCATGTCACCACTAACACTATGACCAAGTTGTGGACCTTGTAAGTCATGCAAAATATCGGTGATCTCATCGTTTGCAGGTTGATTGTAACTACTGCTCCCTTCGCCGACATCAAAAAACCGTGACTGAGAATGATACTGCTCACCGTGATAAATCCACGTACGGTAAGTTGGTGATATTCCTGGCATGTATAAATGATTATGAATTTCATCTAACCGCTTCCTTTTCCTATTCAAACAATTTGCACATGGACAACAAACACGACCTTCTGCATCAATGTGTTGCTTTGAGACTTCCATAAACTCAGACACTCCATTACGATATTCAACACTCAATCTATCCAGAGAGCTCATCCAATTTCTATCCATTTCAGCAGAAATACCTAAATATAATAATATAATTATTAGATATCATTTTACAGTAATCAACATTACTAATTCAGTAATACTTTATTTAAGCATATATATATATATTTGGTTGATAATTAAATAGTTTACAAAAAAATATATTTTATTAATTAATATACTTACTCTACATATATGAATCATAAATCACTAACAAACAACATATAAACAACATATATAATCATAAAAATTGAAAATAATAAAGAAATATGAAAGAAAAATTACCTTATCGGAAATTGATTACAATTTTATTAAAAAATTTTAGGAAAGATGTGAGGCTGTAGAGGAGAAATTCTCAGATTTCAGAAGATGAAAATGAAGAGAATGAGAGAAAAAACAGAGGGGGAGAAGGGTTGGTGGCAATCTGCATTTTAATCTATCTTTAGCGTCGAATATTCAAATTCGACGCTAATTGTTGCCGTTTTTAGCGTCGAAACTGTTTTTTTCGACGCTAAATATCAAAAAATTAGCGTCGAATTTAATTTAGACCCGAAAGAATCAAGGATTTGTCGGTGGAAACTTCATAAACCTTTAGCGACGATATATGTTCGATGCTAAAAGTATATTTGTGGCGTCGACTCCGTTTTTTGACGCTAAAAGTGTAATATTTGGCGCCAAAAATTATTGCAATAATAGAATTATTCAGCGTCGAATATTATTCGATGCTAAATTACTGATTTTAGCGTCGAAAAATGGTTTCGACGCTAAAACATTAATATTCTGCGTCGAAGTTTTATTTCGTCGCTAAAAATTAACATATAGCGTCGAAAATGATTTTCGACGCTAAAACTCACTTTTAGCGTCAAAAATGTATTCGACGCTAAATATTTGGATGCTAAAAGCCATAATTATTGTAGTGATTGGAATTGGAAAAGATTTATGAAATGTTGTAAAATTTTCATTAGCTTGTTGCCAAGTGAGGAGGCATAATACATGATATAAATCATGCTCATGCAGCGGAAATTTCTGTAGATCTGTTGAAAAGTTACACTGAGGAGATCATCCTATGCTCCTCACTTCTTGATGGTGAGAAACTTACTCATACTGATTAAGCTTTCCTTATGATTTAATATTATTCAAGCTTTAAAGCTTCTCTCTCCCTTATTCTCACTCTCGGCAATTGCTAATTAATTGCACAGTAAAGACATTATGCTCATTTAAGTATGCATGGCAGAAAAGCCCGAAGCCCGGCCCTGCCCGGGCGGGCTTTGGCCCGGCCCGGGGTAACATGGGCCCAGGCCGGGCTTCACCCAAAAAGCCCGGGTCTGATCTGGTCCGGGCTTAAAATATATATATTTATATAATAATTTTTTTTATTTATAATTAAAAAATCAGGCCCGGCCCGAGCCCGGCCCGTTGCCATGCATACATTTAAGGCTATTGTAATAATAATCCCAATCTCTTTTTTATATCTCACGTCAAATGCTTGTTAACTTTCATGAGAAGCATTAATGCTTCTTTTATAACGCAATTTGCTTGGATTTTATGTAAGGCTTATCCTAATGTTTTACATCAAATCAAGGATTAAAGAAGAGATCATTATGATAAGCTTATCCTTATGTTTATCATGATTACTATTAATGAGAGAGACATAAAGCTTAATAATTAAAAGGAAGCTCATTGAGTAAGCTATATAGGGGAGTGAGAGTGAGACCTTAGCTCACTAATTAATAGAATGTAATGGGCTCACCCATCAAAAGCCCATAGCAATTCAGAAGCCCGCTCTAATATCCACACATCAAATAATATAGTGTGCAGCCCACTTTATTAGATCTGAAAATTGGGCTTCAGAGTTTCTATTACAAAACCAATTATCTTAGTACTTTATTAAAACATGTATCACAATTAATATAAGCCCATAATTAGAATAAAATATTCTAACATTCTCCCACTTGGTCGATATCAATTGTCGATGTTTTAATGCTAAGAAAACTTTTATGGATCCAAAATTGATTCAAAAACAACTCTAGTATATCATTCCGTCCAATAAGACCGTAGATATAGAATCTTGGCGGTACCTACATTATAATGCAACATAGTCCCTTCCATGGTCACGTATATCAAACAACCTTATCGACATGAACAAGATGTGATAGAGCAGTAAGATACAATAGCACTCACTTTTTGATCTAAAATTCATGTGTTATTTTCTCTTATCGGTCACCAATTTCTCTATCTTATGCAGCCCAGGCCACATGAGAAATCAAGGCTTAAATAATAAACATGTATGTCTTTTATAACTTTATTATCTCGAGATAAACTTTATGTGTCACAATACATACCAACAATGCTTTATAACTTTATGCCCCAAGCCAATGCTTATGATTGACACTCATCATAAGACTTTACACAATGATATATCAAATAAAAAATCATTAATATCTTCCAATGAAGATGCACCTTTATAGATAATCATTGCAAAATACAAAATAAATGTACGAATGTATAAACAAAATAACATAGAGCAATGATGTCTCCCACTAACCTGGGGTATCAAAAGACTTTACCAAACCCATACAAGCAACATGCTTTACAAAAACAATGGGTCTAAGACCTTTGGTCAAATGATCAACAATCATATCATCTGTACCGATTTTACGTACATCAGGGCGTTAGCCAAGCTTATTTTAATTACTTTATTAATGTGAATGTTTTAAGAAGTTTTGACGTTATAAGTATGATCCTTATGATTTTTGGGAGGCATGGGGAAAAACTCACCTCAGATGTGACTTATGGAATTGACATATATTGGTATTGATGGATATAACATGTGCACATGTAGAGCAGAACTAGGGGCGACGATACGTAACGCCCCTAAATCCTAGATTTCAAGGTTAGGGGACGGCGATACGTAATGCCCCTAGACCTTAGATTCAGAGTCAGGATGATAGCATGGATCAACACTTCTGACTCTAGTTCAGTGGCTAGGGGGACATTGATACGTAACATCCTGAGAACACTAGATAGGCGTATGGGGGACGACGATATGTAACGCCCCAATACGTCAGGATTTCTATAGATTTTCAAGGCATATGGGGGGACAGCGATATGTAATACCCTCATACGTCAGGTTTTATGTAAATTTTCTAGGTGTATGGGGGACGGTGATACGTATCGCCCCCATATGTCAGGTTATATCGTTAAATCTATAACCATAATTGGTTTTAGGATATATTCTTCAATAAGGAGTAGCGAGAAGCGGGTAAGGAGAGTTGTCATCTTTGCTACGATGTCCGCCATGGCAGAGGGAGCCTGCCGGCGTCAGCCAACTTGCAAAAGGGCGAAACTTTGCTTCTCCTAGAAAATATGAACATTCCAAGAAAGTAGGGGCCGCTTGTTATTCCTGCCTTTTCACTCAAGTACTAGAGTATACTTAAAACTACTTCTATTTATAATTCTTCTATACCAATTTTTTTATTTTAATTGCCAATAACTAGCTAAAATATTGGTTCCCAGGAGAGTGCTTACAAATTTATGTATGTATAATCATAATGAGTAATTTAGTGATAATGGATAAATGTGAGATACTAATTCTATCAGGAAAACAAATACTAAAATGATTGAAAATACTGCAAAGAGTGGGAAAATATATTTTATCACTATCATAACCTCTAATTAGCATATTCTGATTTCAAATTATTAGTTACATGTGTGTTGGCAACTTCTATAACAAAACAAGTTCAATAGAGTTGTAATGAGTATTGAAGAAGGCCGCTTGGTGCGAGCTCGGAGAGTTCTTCGAGTTATTACAGTCTAGAGGTATCCGAGTTAGTGAAGTTGTCACCATAGGTCCTATACCATCGTTGTAAGTTTTCTCTATTATAATTGATTGTGGTGTTAGCCTATATCCAGAGTGGTTTTTTACTTGCACGAGTTTTCTACTCTGTCAATAAAATTTATTGTGTTGATTCTCTTTATTACCTTGATATTTGCTTTATTTTACATATGCTTAAAATTAAGGGTACTTGTTGATTCAAACCATAGTTGTTCTACCTTTGAGTTGTCTTAGATAGAGTAGTATTCTGCATAGGTTCAGAACCTTTGGACAAAATCGAATTTTCACATATCTTTCAGATTCAAATCCAATCTGATTATGTACGTAAATACACCATAATTGATAAAAATAAATTTAAGGAGGATAAAAATGTCATTTGATCCGTTTTATTATATATGTCATTAATCAGTATTATCGATAAGTAATTTCAATGTAGCTATTACTAGGTTGTGGACCATTAGCTATTGCCTTATTTGTCATCAATAATATCTTGCTATAAGTAGCTAGGGTTTCATATATGTCATTTGGAATCTTTACCTTTGTTAGAATTGTGGAACATTGGAGATAACTGGACAAACTTTTGAATACATTAACGAAAATTAACAAAAAAGTGAAACTGTCACTATCATGATCTCTATCATATGAGTTAACATTCTACATGTGATATATGAAAGAATCTATAGGATAGGCTCCACGTTGCATGTATATTTGAAAATATGAAACTTCGCTATGGCCTCCCTAATTATTGAGGCATGCAAAAACAATAAAGATAGAATCGAATCATAGAACTATCACTTATTAAAGTTCATTATCGGCGGCATTAATCATTTAATTAATTATTTAACTAATTACGAAACATATAACTCATGAATCTATAGGATTGGCTCCACCGATGAAGCATCAAAGTAAGATCAAGTTACCACCTAAGTTTGATGACATACAAGTAAATAGAAAGAAAAGATAGAACATTAATATCAATAATATTATGTATAAGAAATATAACATGAAATCCTAAAATTAATATGTGTATTTATACACACAAAGCATAATCTTCTAACATATATCCAATCAAATAGAGAGTTTGCCAAACATCAGAAATAACAAATCCCAACCAACAAATGAGTATATGCTTACACGTATTTACGTTCTAATGCTATTAAAATCCATGCTGGTATCCATAATCAAATCTCATATTATCCAAGTTTGAAGCCACAACCCCATTATTATTCTCCAAGCTGCAACTATTTTCTTGTAAATCCATCTCCATGTCCCATATGAACCCATAATCATCATCGTTGTGATCATTTTTAGAGTTAATTTCATGGCTTTGGTTCTTGTTATTCTTTTGATCTTGTGATGATGGAAACTGAAGAATGTTAAGCATTTTGTTATGATTATGATAGGAATTATTGGGAGCTGATGAAGAAAGTTGTCGTTGATGATGATACCCAAATGGCATATTGATCATTCTGCAGTCCGCATTTGGAGGAGATACAGCTGAAGAAGATATACAGTTATTACCTGCACTGTCAAAGATATATTGTGGGCTTAGCTTCTCACTGTTCTCTTCTTTGCTTTTGTGAAAAACTCTACACAATACCCAATCCTCCTGTTTTACATATTAACAAAAAAATATATATATATATTAAAAAAAAAACATGCATAAATAAAGTACAAAAGAAAAAACTTCACCATCAATCTAGTTAACGAAATAGAAAATATTCTTCTGTTAATCTAAGGTAATACAACGGAGGAGAAAATCTACAATACAACAGAAGTAGCACATCTAACAATCCAATAATTCATTATCACGCATGCTAAAATATTAAAAAACAACTCAAAATATAGATATTAAATCATACATGTCATTTACTAATTTGTTAATTATATCACGTCACTCATTTCTCCGTTGCACCAAAGAATTACTCGTAAAGGAGATCATATATATCATTTCGAAAATTAACTTTTGAATATGAGTTAAATCCAGATTTTATTGAACCCGGTATGAGTTAAGACCAATATTAATTTTATTCACAGGAGAATAACATGTTGGTCCTTTTTAAGTATTACACTTCAGGTTATTAAATAATTTTTAATTGCTTATTTCATCTATAGTGTCAAAATAGAAATAGTAAAAAAAACATTGTGAAATCGCAGGCACTGACCTTGGGAGCCATATATGGAGTCTCCATCCGAAATTCATGCATGATCCAACCTGTTTTTATCCCATTGGGAGCTCTGTTCCTGTAAAACACAAGCGTCTTCCTCATCCCTACCAGCTCTCTACTCACCGGATCAATCACCGTCCGATCTTTCCCAGTTGCTTTCCAGTATCCAGATGTCGTTGCGCGATTTGTCCGAAACCCAGTTGCATATTTTCGGTCACGAAAACTGAAGAAATACCACTCACTTGCATTGAGCTTTGCCACCTCTAAATAAGGTAAGAGTAATAATAATAATAATAAGTTCATGAGTAGTGAGATTAAAAAAAAAATCACTTTCAAGAAAGATTAAACATCCATGTCACCATATAAAATTAAGTTATCTCAAGTAAATTACATTCAAGGAAAATTAAAATGTTTAATTAGATGAAAATGATAGAGCTTTCAATTTAAAGATACTGTTGAAGTGACCCTATGAATGCATAGTGCTGTTTTTTTTTTAATGTAATAATTAATAATTAATGCTTTTAATTACAAAGAAGTGGCCCAGCAAGTTACTTGAAACGCAAGAGAAAAAAGTTCGGTCTATGACGCGTTAAGGTTTCAAAGTCCACAGAGTGAAGGAAGAAAATGATTAATTCTGAATGAAATAAGCTGCCTGGAGAAGTAGTTTTCATGTAAATTTCTTTAACTGATTACCCGAATTCGAATTCTTGTAAAAATAAGAGATAAAAGAATAATTTGTGCTTTGCTTAATTACTATTAAATTTTTTTAAGAAAAAATAAAAAAATCAAATGATACAAATAGTGGATCAATGGATGCACATGTGTAAAAATAAGAGATAAAAGAATAATTTGTGCTTTGCTTAATACTATTAAATTTTTAAAATAAAAAATAAAAAAATCAAATGATACAAATAGTGGATGAATGGATGCACATGGAAACTATTTCGAACAGTGCATTAGAAAGAAGATGTTTGCTTGTTTTAGAAGCTCTTTCATTATATTTTTCAAGAACTCATAAATAGTTTTTATCGGCAATATATATATATATATATTAAATTTTATAAATGATATATGAACGATGATTAGTTGACATAAGCTATAGACAGAGAGAATCTATGTTGAAAAATTGTCACCGATGAATGATGACAATACTTGCGTATGAATCCTCTTTCCACAGTTACAGTAAAAGATATGATCGATGGAAATAGCCATTAATGGATATTCTTTGGATAAGGATTCTTTGCTTATTTGAGCTAATTACTTGACTCAAAGAACTTGTTTCCTTATAGAGAAACTAACACACCGTCTTTGTCATTTTACAATAATATTGGATCCAAGAAGCTTTACATCAAATTTATATATACACACATATAATAAGATATCCCACTTCATTTTAACTAAAAAAATAGAATAAATATATATTTTAATATAATATTATTTATCTTTTAAATTATTGATATATGTATTTTTTTTTTAATCTTTTAATGTCTCTTTTAACTTAATATATATTGCAAATTTGAGGCAATATATAAAGATGGCCGGCCGGTATATAATATAAGAAACAAAGGTGACAGAAATCAGGTTTCATATGCTGGGTTTCGATCTCTAAGAGACAAAGGTGACTGAAAAATAAGGTGATATCATGGGGAAAAAAATTCAATGATCTAAAGATTCATGAAGCTTGAAGAAAATTATATGATATCACTGTGAATTGCATTACCATCAAAAAGATAATTAATTATCTAAATATATATTTATACTTGTTTTAACTTTGATGCAAAAAAAAAAAAAAAATTTAATAAAAAAAAAAAAAAAAAAAAAAACTTTGATGCAAATGATCAAAAAATGATTAAGATTAATGATTAAGATTAAAACTTGGATGATGAATTAACAAAAGAGATTAATTACCGGGAAGCTGCCACGGCTCGCATGTATGCAAGTCAATTTCCACCAAAGTTCCCTTCAAAACTTCTTCATTAGCAATCTTTTTGTAGAGGTAATGACACACCAATTCCTCATCACTTGGATAAAACCTGAACCCAGGAGGCAGTGTAGCTCCAATATCTCTTAGCCCCATCATAATAATTACTACTTTCTAATTTTGTTTCTAATAAATTAATAACAAACTTTCAATAAGTATACTTTATCCCAAAAAAAAAAAAAAAAAAAAAAAGCCTTTGAATGAGTATAAGGTAGGAAGAGAAGCAAAATTTAGTTAAGGTAACATGGTAGGAGAATAGAATGTAGATATGATGATGTAATTAAAAACGAAGGTATATGAATATGATTTGTTTTCTTTGAATGAGGGACTTGAAAGGGTTTGTGTATTTATATATGAAAAAGGGTTGGAATTTCTTACAGTATTGTAGGCTAAGACAATGCTTGTGTAATTAGTTAGTTATTGTAAGGGAAGTTTCAAGAAAAACCAAAGTTACAAGAAAGCTTGTTGTGTCTGCGAGTATAGCAATTGATGCTATGCATATGATATATGGACAAAATTCCAAAACAACCCTTTTTATTTCTATTTTCTAAAATACCATTTCCATAAATTTAATTAATTACATGAAAATTTCAATAAGATTAATTAAGAAATACAATAATCTGTTTTGGACAAATATTAGTTTAGTTTTTAAATCTAGATCACTTCCCTTTTAATTGTCTTCTCCGCCCATTAGTTTTTTTTTTGTTTTTCGTTTTTTTTTTCTAATTGTTAATTTCGTATTCACATGTTAAAATCAATAATTAGGGGTTGGAAGAATCGATTTTCAGTTGAGAAAAATCCGAACTAAAATTCCTAACCCAACATCATAATAGATCGAACTAAACCAAACAAGTTTAGTTTGTTTTTATTTTTATTTTTCTTTGTAATTTTTGAGTTCTATCTCAATATTTGGATACCTAAATTCAGTGATAAGCTGAACTTTATATTTTTTTTTTTTTATAAATTATAATTAAATAAAAATTTATAATTAATTGAATATTAATTGTTTATTATACATGTCGTAAAAAAAATATAAAAAACTATTGAATAAAAAGATCAATACTATATTCAAATTCTTTTTTTTTTTCAAATTATCCCGAAAAGTCTTCAATTTAAAAATTTTGAACCCATCCTTAATAGTTGTGTATTGATTTGAGTTGAACTAGTTCTCTCAGTTCAGTTTAATTTTTAGTATATTTATTCATTCTGAGTGATGTTTTATCTTTTTTATAATTAAATTTTTCTTATCAAATATTTCGCACACATCTATCTATGACCCCAAAACAATCCACAAAAAAAAAATAATAAATAAATAAGAAGAAACAACAAAAGGCACGTAGCTTGCAGTCTTGCAGATACGTACGTAAAATAGAGCATTAATTATTTGGCTGGGGCTAATTATTAGGAAAGAACATATGCACTAGAATATCTCTAAATATGCTTAATTATAATTAAATATAAGGGGACATAAATCATCAACATATCTTAATTAATTGCCCATGTGGGTTATGATTAATTAATTAATTGGTGTGATCATTCCATCAGAGAGCCAACACATACTGTCTTAACAAACACTAAAGGGTGCCCTGATCTTCTAATATTTAGATTTTAGCATTTTTAGTTTTAAATTTATTTTTTCATTTTAACCTTTAATTTAATATCATTTTATAATTTAACACTCTAAATTTGTAATTTATTATTATTTTATCCCTTAAATGTTTATCTCTAACTCCGCCCTCATCCAGAGAGCAAGGAAAACGTACACTTGATTGATCAAAAGCTATAAACGTGGACAACTCAAAAAATCAATAAAAAATACAAAAATACAAAAATATAGCTGGAAAATAGAAGATTTGAGGATGCTAATAATCATGAACTCAAAACAAGTCCTATCTGTTCAATTTATGATCACAGAAGAAAGCTGTGGAAGGATGAAAAAAATGGTGGGCCAAAGAGATTGTCTTTGATCAAATGATGATTATAGAGAACTTATCTGTTATGAATTTGCTGATTTTTGTTTTTGAGTGAGTAATGTCTGAAAGGCATTAATAATAATTAAAATATGGACAAAATTATTCTGTCACAATATATAATATATGAATTAATTTATCATCTCTCAGCCAAAAAAAAAAATAAAAAAAAAATAAAAAAGGATTCTATGTAGAAGGTGATGGCTCGACTGGGGTCACCATTTGATAGCTACACTTTATATTGAATTATTATTAATAATATGCATCAATTTTCTCTGTGTATGAATGCGACCCTAAAACTTTCTTATGTATAAAGAACTAGCAAATTTATATTTTCTGTACAGTCAAAATTACCCTTTAATTTATTTCATTTCATTTCAACATATCTATCTTGTAACTAGTCTACAGTATTTGAATTTGAGGTCATTTTCGCCATTATATATCTACGGTAGGTGATAAGTGTTGGCTTGAATTCTTGATTTTAAGAATGAGAAGAAGAGATACCCACTTGACTAAAATATAATTTGTACTATTAAAGATAACTTTCATTCATGAATATAACTTCAAAAAATTGAAAGGGAGGAAGCAATTAATATGACTAAAGAGAGAATTGAATGAATGCATGATCAAATTATACTTCAAACACTCCAATAAGTTATGGGCTCTTCTTCTATATGCATGGGACATATTGATTGTGATTTTGTTAGAACCCAAAAGCCAATAATGTTAGTTCTTGTTTCTGGTTTCGTTTCAATTGATTTTCATTCTAATGATGGAGCTACAAATTTCTTTCTTGGGGCCAACTTAATTTGTAAATATAAAGGGTTACATCCTGTCAAAGGTACTGTATTGTGACTGCATAACCAATCAAATCTTGCCAATTCAACACATTGAGAACCCACGTGGCTTTCTTCAATTCATGGTGATGTTATCAAATTCATTTCTCTATGGTCCTACATACATATGTATAATTAATACGAATCTTATTAATTATACAGCATTTATGTATACAAGTGTATATACAATTAATATTTCAATGATTATCCTAAGATTGGTACGTCATGTTGATAGAAATGTTTCTTTAATTAATTAGTTAAGTTTATATAATTTTATTACTCATCAAAAGTGACTTTTTTTTTCCCAAAATTGCTTCTCTATTTGTAGCAAAGAAAAAAGCTACTTTGTGTGATGAATGGCAAACAGTTCTTTAACTTACACCAAAAGTGCTTTATGATGAATTCATGATATTCATCAACTTTGGCCATATATAAATTTTTTTATTGGCCAACTTTTGCAGTTCGATTCCACAAACACTTTTTTTGAAAAAGAAAAAGTGTCGTGGATCGATTGCTTTACACACTTTTGAAAATTATGGTATGGAGATAAGGTTTTTAAGACTCATAAAAGAGATTATTAAGAAATCTCTTTTTTTTTTCTTTTAGAAACTGAAAGATCAATCATTTCACAATTATAAGAAAAAGGAATCCATCGTGCATTATTTTTCCTAAAGATCCTGAACGGTTGAGGTTTAGAGTATTTTTTCTTTAAAAAAAAATATATATTTGGACGGATATAAAAATTTTATCCATTAAACACTAACACTTACCTTTTAATAGTATTCGAATTCGGTTGATTTGCGGACAAAAAATATATTCACAATCAATTAATTAAGTTGCATCTAGGAAGTGGGGTTTACAGAATTTATTAACGTTTGTGATCTTCATTAGTTCACTCTTCATCGTTGAACCTCCTTTTGAAAGGTTGTAATCACATTTTGAGAATTGAGAATTGATGGCTAACCCTAATAACTAAAAGGTATTTACCGAAAAGATCTCCTAATTATAAAACCATATAATCTTTAATTAAAGTTGAGTGTAATGACAAAGTTTTAGCTAGCTAGCCCAGCCATATGTAAAACACTAGACCTGCACCTCTTTGTCAACAAAGCTAAGCTGGCCGCTAACGTAGCCTACAGTTAATTTAATCAGTTAATGTTGGCTTTTGCGGCATCAAAGGGAATTTGAAACAGTCTATTTTAAGTTGATTTAGAATTAAAACGGCACTCTCAATGGGGCCGCTATATGCCTATATCCATTTCTCTATAAACACTCTGTCATTTTTAAAGTTGCAAAAATTTAGAAAAACAAAATTAATAAAATTTTCAGATGGTAATATCCATTTAGGGTTTCCAGGTCCGTCTTTGATGAACAAGAAGGTAATAACTTGTTATAAGACCAGAGAGGGAACTAAATGTCTATATCCAAAGATTTTGATGATAGCTTGAAAACTTGGGAAATTGTTATCTACAAGTATAAATAAGCATCGAGGTGTCCGTTTAAGATTGTGATTGGAAATTTGGAGTTACTGTAGTATCATCAATTTCATTTCACAAACACATGATCAAATTCTAAGCCCGGCCGTCGCCGCCGCCACGGCATGCAACTGTGGTAATGGCTATAAATGGACGTCGGCAAGACTTGAAAATAAATGTTTTGCGTTTTTGGGATTTGACGTACACTCATTAAATCATGTCTTTCAATGACGTAGCATGGTTCTTGTTCTGACAGCTGGCCAATTATCATGTATAATATAAGTAAGCGGAATTTGAGATCGCGTGTCGGGGGAGGCTTGCAGGCTGAGTATGAGTTTGAAAGACTTTGGATTATATACACTGCCAGCTTTCCTATTTTCATTTGGCGCCGCAGACGTGTGTGACCTAAAAACCAAACCATTTCTAGTGGAAAAAAAAAAAATCACACGTACTTCGCAAATTTTCAAGAAAATCAAGACGAAACAACAACAATACAATAGCACTAATAATAATGATAATCATTTTACGGACTAAATTTGGGTTAATGACTCAAATATCATTATATCACAGGCTCATATATCAGACATGATCTAAATTAGCACAAGGCTATCGACACCCCTCTATCTACACATGAGATTCCTCCGCAGGGCCTATGAGTCATAAAGGTTTCAATAAGATCCTAATCATATCACTTGATGTCCATTTCGATAATATCGGGCCAGTCTATGTTCTAGTTCCTTCTTAATAAGGAAACTAAGTCTTTGGATTATGACGAACTACCAACAAATACGGTGGTATAATCCGAATACCATAGGGATTACACCTAATCCCGAATATCTTAGCACTCGTAATTTTCAACCCTATTTGACTACCATTTCCTAAATAGAGTTAGTGCACGACTCTTACAATGAATCCTAATTCAACATGGATGCTACTTCACAGCCTATAAAAAGAGAAGAGGTCTAAGGAAAAAGATCCATTGAAGCTTGGACACTCACACTCAAGTTCTTTAAGATATATCACCCCTTAAACACTAGTCTACCACCCTCACGGTAATCTACGAAGATCAAGGTAACCATAAACCTTGCTCTTCCCTCTTTTTCCGTCCGTTTTCATCATTGACATCAGCGTCGGAGTGTCTACGGAATCCACCACACCGGTGGGTAGTTACTCTACGCCCACTTTGTCTTTATTTTATAGGACCGTTGGTACCCCCATAATATAAATTATTGATTGTGCTGAAGGCGAAATTCAACGTCTACAATAATTACCGTCCCAAAAGTAAATGGTCCTTCCATGTGAGTTTCTAGAAACAAATTCAATGAAGGTGGGAGGGGGCCTTTAGCTCAGAGGATTAGAGTACATAGCTATGAACCATGATGTCAGGGTTCGAATCCCTCCTCAACCAAAGTTAAGGAATTTATTAAAGATGGTGAAATTAGTATTATATTATCCATTAACGTATTAAGTAATATAATAGAGAAGTAAAGATTGTAAATATTGATAGCATACTTCAAGTACGCGACCACATCACCTATAGTTAAGGTCTTGTGAAAGTAATGACACAGATTTAGTAGAATTTGGAGAGGGTACAATAGGCATTGCACTTAGACCGGAGTTCTACGAACCAACTTAGCTATATCCCTCGAGTCATGTGCAAAAGTTGTATATGTAAATGAATATATAACCTACATGGAGAGGACTAATCCAATAAATCTTACTTACGAATGGAAAAAGCCACCGGTTTCTCTCCATCAAATCAAATTAGCCAAGGGTGTGCGTTCATGAGCCCATGTTAAAGTTTCAATCAATTCTTTCCAAGAGTTTAACCATATATAATCTCTTAACCAGCTCATCAAATTTGTGGAAGAATCATTAATCTGTGAAATGATACCCTATCATAACATAATGTGTTTCCAATGCTAATAAAAGTAACCCACCCAATAAAAAGTTGTATTCGATGAAAGTTGTATGTATGACTTGAAAGGAGATCTTTCATATTTTATGAGACCTATCCTATAATATGAGATCAAAAGCCAAAATAAATTATTTTAGACTTCTAAAAAGAAAAATGATTCTTGAACCACTTTCACGGTTATGTCACTTCAAGGTACAACAAAAATAAAAAAAATTGTAAAATCCGATTAAAATGCGTACCAAATATCTTTATTATTGTATCGTCCTCGATCGTTGCAAGGAAAACAAAAGCCGAAATCCTTATTATCTAGCATTAACTTAAAACTGCGTGCATTTAAAGCTCTCTAGGGTTAATGCGATCCATAATTTGGAGTAAAAAACTTCGTAAATAAATTTTAACTTTGTAATAGAAATGCAAGGATTTGATTTGAGTAATTTATAAATCCAAATACAAGGGAAAATTTTGTTGTAATTGTGAAATCATTTTCCATCAAAAGTGTATCTTGTAACAAACAATTGTTCATATAATTCTTTGATAGAAAGAAATCAAGAAGTAGTGTGTTATGTTATACATACACCATTAAACTAGCCGCTCCAGTTAAGGATTTTTAATTTTTTTTTTTAATTATTACAATCTACATATATTACAATATGCTGTTAACTGGGATTCTAGATACATACAAGTTATGACACTGCCCAGAAATCAATCGAGACGCAGTTCGGAACACAATTATTATCAATCAATCAAGACACAGCTTGTAAATCAACTCACATATAGAAGAAAATCTTCCTCCAGACCCTCCCTAGCCTATGAAGGAAGATTTTGAGTCCTCACTGTTTTTGTGGGGACTCGAACCCATGTCTCTTGTGAGAGACCAGGGTTACGCTACCCACCCATTGGCAAGGACTTTTAATTTAGATATGAAAAAAATGGTTTTTGACAAATTTGAAGTCTATAAAAGGTTTTATCAAAGTAAAAAAGAATAATAATAATTCATGCATAATACTCGCATGAGAAAATTGAAGAAAAATTATTCCAGAGATTCGGCTTCGCGGAGGTTGTTTTTCAAGTCATTATCAGGGATGAGACTACTCTCCAATCCATTATGGAATTGAAAGCTACGTTTTAACTAATAATTAATTAACATAATTAATTATTTTTACTAATGCATAAAATAGGAGATTCTTATTTATTTCTTAAATAGACTGATCATGGATTTGTCTTTGGATTTTAACCTTCCAATAATGGAGAGTCGAGGTTGCTGTCAGAATCCGTGATCTTTAAGCTAAAACGATTTCAAGAGAAAATGAGACTTTAATAATGAGCTGAGTTCAGTTGCTTGCTGCATGCGCCATAATTTGCAGACAATTATACCATAATATTTTTTTTTCTTTTACGTGGAGAGACAAAGAGACACGTGTGACATTTTGTTTTGGAGGTAAATAGAGAACAAGAACAAATAATTTTTCAACTGAAGCTGTCAATCAATGGTGTCTCATCAGTCTCTTCTCTTCTTATGCAAGCTGTCAAGCTTGAGATTCTTATTGGAGAAAATAAAATTCATGGACCTACAATTTTATTTGGCTTCGGTCTTAAATTTTCAAAATATGATATTTTGTAATCTGTGATCACTAATTATTAGGCTATTTGTTCATCACAACTGAAAAAAAATGCTTAAAAACTTCCCCATCTAAGCATGCACACACCAATAAAGTAGATTTTTTCTAAGGATAATTATAATAGAACGTTTTCATTTCAATAATTTTTGCCAAATCCTATAAATTAAACAATTGCAAATATTCTTCTGTAAGCGGGAAGTACCTCATAATTGCCTCATTATGTGTGAGACCATACTAAGCTGGACTTCAACTTTATTGAGTTAATTAACTTTGATACATCAAGTGAAGTCCCAGCAAACAATGGATTGAACTAGATCTACTCACAAGTGTGAGTTTGGGTATGGTCGAATCCAATTAATTAGATATTGTCTGCTCTGACGATTCAGAGATTGATCCAGTAACCTGGCATCTTATGGTTTTGTTTTTAGCATATGTTCAAACTCACCCAAAATGCATCTAACTAGTTTAGAAAAACTCTTACTTATAAGCACATGTCCAATATCACTCATAAGTAATGTGAGATACTATAATCAACCACATTGGAGCTCAACGTCCTCGTTGGCACATTTTTTATTAATATACGGCTCTGATACCATTTGTAAGGTCCATCATAAGTTAGAAATTCGCTCTTGCGGCCCAATGATTGGCTCAACAAACTGGCCCCCATGCCTTCTCATGGTTTTGTTTTTGACTTAAATTTAGAACCACCCAAAAGTCTTCTGACTAATTGAGGGAATTCCTTACTTATAAACACATACACAATATCTCTCCCATACAATGTGAGACACTACAATAGACAATTGACCCCAATTTTTTCCTTTAAAATTGTTTTTTTTTTTTAAAAAAAAATATGACATCATATTATTAGTTTATAGAACTTTCCCGCTAATCTTACATATTTATCCCTATGACTCAATTTTTTAACCCTGCCCCGGCATATAAATTTTTTTTTTTGCCAAAAAAATCTAATAATAAATGCATCAATTAATTGATTAAGGAAGCTGGAAATAACAATTGAAACATAACCAGTTTAAAACGTCAGATACCTAAACTGTTAATTAGTGTACCGAAGGTACAATAATTGATAATTAAAATATATTAATTTTATGGGTGAGTCATACATGCATAAAAAGAAAATAATAAAAATAAAAATTTATTATTTACACAGTAAATCTCATGCCTATAAATAGAGGCTTCATTTAATTATTTTCTTCATTCCATTTTCAACCAAATCCTTTGTATTCTAAGAGACAAAAATATTATTTCTTCTTAAGAGTTTGCGAGAGAGTTGTAATTCTTCTATTCTAAGAGAATGTGAGATTTTTCACTATTTGTGTTTAGAGAGAGCTTGTAAAATTCTTTCCACTATTGTGAAATCCTTCTACTTTTACCCGTGGATGTTTCCCTCACATTGAAGGGTTTACGACATTAAATCTGTGTCTCATTGCTTTTTTTTTTAATATTTATGATCGACTAAGTCTCCTATTTATTATTGTATTGTTATATGGTAAGAAACGCCTCATGAATTAACAATTGGTTTCAATTTCACTTTACTTACGTTCCAGCTTCAGCCCACGATCTTCTAATAGTAGTATCATCACTTAGAGTTCAGGGTTACTGTTCATGGACACTATTCACGAAGACTGTTCACATATACATTATAATAATATTCACGTATATTGTACTATTCATATATACCATATTGTATACGGTCATATTCATGGTGAAATAGTAAAAGTCGACTCAAGTGAGAAGCTGATCATCATATGAAACATGACAGGAAAGTACGAAATTGAGAAGTTCAACGAGAGTAACTTTTCCCTATGGAAACTTAAAATAAAAACAATCTTGAGAAAAGATAATTGCTTGGCGGCAATTGGACAGAGACCAGATGGAATGACTGATGAAAAAATGGAAGGATATTGATGACAACGCTATGGGAAACTTGTATATAGCCTTAGCAGATTCTGCGTTATCTAGCATTGCAGAGAAGATGATTGCAAAAGAGATTTGGGATGCACTTACTTAATTGTACGAGGTCAAGTCACTACACCACAAGATCTTCTTGAAGATAAGACTTTACACTCTTCGAATGAGTGAGTACACATCTATGACTGATCATATCAACAACTTGAATACACTACTTTCCTAACTCATTGTGTTGGATTATAATATATCTACAAATGAACGTGCAGAGATTCTACTTCAAAGTCTACCTGATTCGTAATATCAACTTATCATCAACTTGACAAGTAATGTTATCATTGGTAATCTAGTCTTTGACGAAGTTGCAACTGCTGCTCTGAAAGATAAGTCTAGACACAAACATAAGGAAGACAGATCATCTACTTCACAACAAGTAGAAGCATTGTCGATGACAAGATGGAAATCAATAAAATGTGGCTCAAGTGGGAGTCAAAACCATGGTAGATTGAAATTAAAAAGTAAGAAGAATGTTAAATGCTACAATTGTGGTAAGAAATGACCCGTTTAGAAAGATTGTTGGAATATGAAGAATGGTGTGGAAAAAGCTCATGTTGTAACAAAATCTTAGATATGTGTTGCAAATACTTCTGAAGAAGGTGGCGCACTTTACAGTGAAGTAGCAGTGGTGTCTAATGATAGCATAAAACAGCTAAGTGATGCATGGTTAGTTGATTCTGCAGCAACATAGCACACGACCTATAGAAGAGAATGATTCTGTCATTATGAACCTATCTATGGAGGATCGGTTTTTCTAGGCAATGATTATGAACCTATCTCTGGAGGATCGATTTTTCTAGGCAATGATCTTGCCTTGAAAATTGCTGAGATTAGAGCCATCAAAATAAAGATGTACGATGGTACTATCCGCACTGTACAACATGTTCAACATGTGTTGGAATGAAGAAAAATCTTATGTCGGTTGGACAATTAGATGACATCGGATACTAGAACGTTGTTAAAAATAGGGTATTAAAGATAGTGAAAGGAGCACTTATGGTCTTGAAAGTTGAAAAATATCTCAACAAACTTGTATATGCTCTTGGGAGACTTAATTCAGGAAGCAACTATATCTGTGGCATCACTGGATTCTGGAGAGGAAGCTTATATGTTGTGGCATCAAAAATTATGCCACATGTCAGAACATGGAATGAAGATTCTAGTCAATCAAAAGCTACTCCTGGGCTTGAAAGGGGTTAGTCTACCGTTTTGAGAGCATTATGTTATAAGTAAGTAAAACTGATTAAAATTCAGCAAGTCAAGTGCTCGGAGCAAAATCATTTTACAATTAATTCACTCAGATATTTAGGAAGCACCGGCTCAATCTCTGGGAAAGTAAAATATTTTGTATAATTTATTGATGACTTTTCTAGAAGATGTTGGGTGTACCAGATCAAATACAAGTCAGATGTGATGTCGCTTTTCAAAAAGTGAAAAGCATAAATTGAAGTAGAAACTAGAAGAAGAATCAAGTGCTTAAGGACAGATAATGGAGGAAAATATTGCATCATAGATTTTGATGCATATTATTAGCAAAAAGGGATTAAAAGGCAAACTGCTACACCATACACTCCTCAATAAAATTGTGTGGCAAAAAGGATGAATAGAACGCTGCTAGAAAGAGTAAGAGATGTGCTCAAAACAACTAGTATACCAAAGGGCTTTTGGGGGAACCAGTTCATAATGCATGTTATGTTGTAAATATATCTCCATCAATGTCAAATGATTTGAAGACATCGATGGAGATGTGGAGCGGAAAGCCAGCTGATTATTCATCTCTTCACATTTTGGTTGTCCTGTATACGTGGTGTACAATGCTCAAGAAAGAACAAAGCTAGATCTAAAATCTTAAAAATATATTTTCTTGAGTTATGCTAATGGAGTAAATGAGTATCGCTTGTGGGATCCCACTGTTGGGTTTCTAGGTTTAGTCCCAAGATCAAAATAAGCATAGAAATGTGAATGAATAATCAAAGAAGAGTGGCGGAAACACACTTACATTGATCGGTTTTGGATGTGTTGAGAAGCAAAAAAAAATTCCTCCAATAACTCCTTATAAGATTCGGCCAAGGTGGAAGTAGAAGTTCCAAGCTATTTCTTTGATTCCAAGCTCTCAAGTTGGTTTCCCTAACACCTTGATATGATTCCTTTGATGTGTGTGCTAGCACTCAAAAATTGCCACAATTTTTGATCTTGTTCTTGCAAACTTTCGGTCAAGGAAGAACAAATGGGGAGAGAAAAATTGCTTCCAATTTCGGTAATGAGAGAGAGTGATAGCCTGTGTAAATTGTTTTCAAAAAATAATTAAATGATATACCAAATGTTTGTTTGGTAAAAGTCAATCAAAGCTTGACTTTGGAGTGTATTAGAAGTCACCACCAACTCCACCAAAACCCATCAACCAAAAACAACTTAAGGTGACAAGTGAAGTGACATGTGATGTGACATGTGGTCCCCACTCGATTCAAAATGTGAGTGGGCCCGCAAGCACGCACGGGCTCGGGTTCGCTAATTTCAAATTAACGAACTTCCATCGCGACGTAATTAAATCGAATTTAATTAAATAATTATGCCTAGCAAAATTACTATTCACGTCGCTTACGAATTAATTCTAAATTAACTCGTTTGCCCGAATTAAAATCTAATTTTAATTCCGCGTCGAAATCTAATTTCGTTTAATATATCAAATATATTATTTTATCGATTAATTCCAAATTAATCTTTCTCTCTCTTCAAATAGTATTTTATCCCATATAAAGTCTCTCCGTAATTAATCCCAGATTAATTATGCTCGAATCATACATCATCGGTGAATCTTCGGGAAGCGACCCAAGAGATCCCTAGATATGTTGGCAGAAAATCCGGTCGTCGGACTATCCGAACATGTACGTACCAAGTACTACGTTTTTACCGATTTACGAGACAAGGTTGGCTTCTAGCAAAGCGCCATGCCTACCCAATTCTCCAGAAATATTCTTAATGGAATATACGATCTATATCAGGCGTAGTATACGTAGTATTGCGTATTGCGATCCAGTATCAGATGTCACATGCAATGCCTGGGGCTGGAATAGTGTCTGCCCCGTACGAAGCATATATCGGATCACTAGCAACTAGTCTCTTTATTATCGGATAATCATGACCTAGTTATATTATCCTGATGGTTGCAACCTTTAAGAGAACCGGTTCTGTATCCCTACGTGACCATCATCTCCATATGACTGAAGTGATACTTCTGTCTTGACATCACATCCAATACACTACGATTCTCAATAAACCCAGAAGAGGCGTACACAGAACCTGTTAAAGTCCTGGACGACCAAAACCAAAGTGTATTGATTGTCGCAAGTACTAGCGATGCAAGTCTCAGGTTAAGACCAAATACACCTACCCTGATGCGGATTCCCATAGACACATAGTCATACTACCAATGGGATTCCGCGGGGTCTATCCAGAGCGAAGCTGTTTTCTGTACCATCGGTAAAACACAACCTCCTATCACACTTGCATAAGTATCCAATACTTAAATACATGAGAATTATGTTGTTATGCTTTCATAACACGCACAAGTGCAATACTAGTCTATTTCGCATTATCGATGTCCAGTCTCGATAATACTACGACTAGATATATTTAATGATTAAACCTTTATGGATTGATACTGTCTCATATCTTATCAATCCGGAACTAATAATAAGGACTTTCATCATTCACACATTTAAGTAATCTAATTACGAAATGATAAAAAGAAATTTCCATTGCTATATAATTAATTTGTATAAAAACACAATGTCTTTTACAAATAGTGACGCTATGGGTCATAACTGTCCAAGAATCTCCCACTTGGCTCATAGTCAGTCACTCAAGCATCTAATACCTGAACTATGTACATGTCGCTCAAACTTTTGCTGAGGAATGGCTTTCGTCAGCGGATCTGCAATATTGTCCTTTGATGCGACATTCTCGATCTTCACATCGCCACGATGTATGATCTCACGAATCAGATGGAAACGTCGAAGAACATGCTTGGATCGTTGATGAGACCGCGGTTTCTTAGCCTCCGCTATAGCCCCGTTATTATCACAATACAATGGAACGGGCTCAGCTGCTAACGGAACTACTCCTAATCCAATTAGGAATTTTCGGATCCAAACTGCCTCCTTTGCTGCTTGAGCTGCAGCGATATACTCCGCTTCTGTTGTTGAATAGGCAACAGTCTATTGCTTGGAAGATTTCCAGCTTACTGCTCCGTTATTCAAACAAAATATGTACCCGGATTGCGACTTACAGTTGTCTTTTTCGGTTTGGAAACTTGCATCGGTATACCCAGTTACCTCAAGTTCTTCATCTCCATAGATTAAGAAAGCATCCTTAGTTCGTCTAAGATACTTAAGGATATTCTTAACCGCCATCCAGTGACCTTCACATGGATCGGCCTGATAGCGACTACACATGCTCAAAGCATATGAGACATCAGGTCGCGTACATATCATGGCATACATGATCGATCTGACTTCCAAGGCGAACGGTATCCGACTCATGCTGTCTCTCTCATCTTGAGTTTTAGGACACATGTCCTTAGATAGAGTGATGCCATGTGACACTGGTAACAGTCCTCGCTTGGACTGATCCATGTTGAATCTCTTCAACACTTTATCAATGTACGTACTCTGGGAGAGTCCAAACAGCTTTCTAGATCTATCCCGGTAGATCTTTATTCCTAGAATAAAGGCTGCTTCTCCCAGATCTTTCATGGAGAATTTCAATGAAAGCCAAAATTTCACCGACGTTAACATGGGAATGTCATTGCCAATAAGCAATACATCATCAACGTAAAGGACAATGAATGTCAGTGCTCTCCCACTAACCTTCTTATATACACAAGGATCATCCTCGCTTTGAACGAAATCATATTCTTTTATGATCTCATCAAAGTGTTGGTTCCAAGAATGCGATGCTTGCTTCAGTCCATAAATGGATCGATTTAACTTACAAACCTTGTTTGCAAGTCGCGGCACGATAAAACTGTCAGGTTGTTACATATAAACATCCTCCAAAAGGTTTCCGTTAAAGAAAGCGATTTTGACGTCCATCTGCCATATCTCGTAATCGAAATATGCAGCTATAGCAAGCATTATCCGAATGGATTTAATCATGGCAACGGGTGAGAAAGTTTTGTCGTAATCGACACCATGTCGTTGATGATACCCCTTCGCTACAAGCCTAGCTTTGTACGTTTGTATGTTTCCATCCATGTCGGTCTTCTTCTTGAAGACCCATTTGCATCCAATAGGCTTTACTCCTTCTGGTGCATCAACTAGTGTCCAAACTTGGTTGGTGTACATGGAATTCATTTCGGACTTCATGGCATCTTGCCATAAACCGGAGTCGATACCTTGTATCACTTCCTCATACGTAGCCGGCTCGTCTTCCTCAATGAGATTGATATCTACATGAGGTGAGATCAGAAACCCATACCTCTCAGATTGTTTCCTGACTCTCTCCGACCTACGTGGTCCTTGTGTATTCGAACATTGTGGTACAGCTTCATCGCTGATGAACTGTTCATGTTCCATTGAGGATTCTATGCCAGGAATAGTATCACTCCGATTTTCATCGAGTTCTACTTTCCTCCCACTTATCACTGTATTTAGGAATTCCTTCTCAAGGAAAACCACATGTAGAGCAACAAAAACTTTGTTCTCTCGTGGGTGATAGAAGTAATATCCTTTGGTTTCCCTAGGATATCCTACGAATAGGCATTTATCCGATTTGGGTTCAAGTTTGGTACATTCCAAACGTTTGACATATGTCCAGCATCCCCAAATCTTCAGGAATGAGAAACCCGATTTCTTTCCTGTCCATATCTCATACGGAGTCTATTGAACAGACTTTGACGTAACCTTATTCAAAATAAGTATTGCACTGTTTAATGCATATCCCCAGAAGGAAATAGGTAGCTCAGTGCGACTTATCATAGACCTTACCATGTCTAACAAAGTTCGGTTTCTCCGTTCGGACACACCGTTTAATTGCGGTGTTCCGGGAGGAGTCCACTGTGAAAGAATACCATATTCTTTCAAGTATTCAAGAAACTCATTACTCAAGTATTCGCCACCACGGTCCGACCGTAATGTCTTAATACTTTTACCGGTCTGTTTTCAACTTCGTGTCGAAACTCTTTGAATTTCTCAAAAGTTCCGACTTGTGTCTCATAAGATACACATAACCATAACGCGATGCATCATCCATAAAGGTTACGAAGTATTCGTATCCACCTCTATCCTGGCTAGACATGGGCCCACAAATGTCAATATGAACAAGGGCTAACAGTTCTGTGGCTCGCACACCTTTACCGCTAAAAAGTGACTTAGGCATTTTGCCTAATAAGCAAGATTCACAGACGTCATATGAATTTGGATCAAATCCGTCCAAGTACCCACTCTTCGAAAGTGTGGATATGCGAGTCTTGTTTATGTGTCCCAGACGACAATGCCACATATAAGTTTCAACTTTATGACTTACTTTAAGCCTTTTGTTTGTTACATTTTGAGATTGTTTTATATTCAAAATATAAAAGACCATTATTTACTACAGCAGTGCAAATTTCTATATCATTTTTATACATAAAACACCCAGTGTTTCGAAATACAAAAGTATACCCACATTGGGTTAACATAGATACAGAAATAATATTCCTAGTCAAACTAGGTACATAATAACAGTCTGTAAGTTCAAGTACATGCCCCGAGGGCAGTTCTAAAATAAAAGTGCCAACGGCCAAAACGGCGACTGGAGTCCCATTTCCAACACAGAGGTCAATCTCTCCTGACGCCAGTTTCCTGCTAATCCGCAGATCCTGCACATCAGTACAAATGTGAGTACCACAACCAGAATCAAAAATCTAATTTTTAAAACTAGAAGTAGTCATGTTTATTTCTATAACAAACATATCTGAGGCCAGTGCCTTGCCCGCCTTTATCTCCTTCTGGAGCGCCTTGTACTCGCGACAGTCATGCTTCCAGTGACCCCGCTTCCCGCACTGAAGGCATACATCCTGAGACTTGTACTTAGGCTTCCCAGAAACCTTTAACATTTTGCCTTTGCCTTTCTTCTTATGCTTCTTCTTTTTAACACCTCCAGTCGCCTTGGGCCCAGCCCTCGGAGTCTGAGATGTAGAAGCGAAGTGGGCCTCACGCTTCTTGCCCTTAAGAAGTTCATTTTCTGCCTCACGCAGCGTGGACATCAGCTCTCCAAGAGTCTGCTCTTGGTTCATCATATTGTAGTTCATGATGAACCCACTCCAAGTGTCGGGGAGAGACTGCAAGATCAAATCTATAGAGGTCTCTATCTCAAAGACAATCCCCATTTGTCCAAGCTGCTCGATATCGGCAATCATCTGTGTCACGTGATGTTCAACAGACGTACCCTCCGACATCCGAGCACATAAGAGCTTCTTCTGTAACTCATATCTTTGCGATCTAAGGTTAGATCGGTGTAGATCATTCAACTTCGCCAACATTGTATATGGATCCAATCCCTTGTTCTGTCGACGGAATTGCTGAGTCATAGCAGCAAGCATGATAGATTGAGCAGTTGCGTTGTCATCACTATGTGTCTTCCAAAGATCTAGCTCGAGCAACTGATCAGATCTGGGCTTAGGCCCAAGAGGTCTCTCTATAGTATATAGCAACCTCTCGGATCCAAGGACTATCCTTAGATTCATGTCCCAATAGGAAAAGTTAGTGCCGTTGAAGACATTATCGCCCATGATGATATCCCGGACACTGTTCTTTCCAGTCATTTTAATTGCGATAATCTAATTATCCAATTAACAATGTAGGGTACAGTCCAACTGTTACAAGAAATATAACATTATATTAGTCCAACTAATAAAATAATTTTGACGAAATATTTGAAAGCGCGTAAAGCTAAGTATTTGAACGAAATTGCAAATTCAATACTAGCCTCCCACTATTTTTCGGCGAGCCTCTAACCCTCTGTCGAGTACTCGGGAAACCCAGTTTCCTAGTGGGCTAGGATCCCGTTAAATAACACACAACCTTGACTTTGGCCAACAAGCTGTATGATATTTAACTAGGTAGATCTCGAAGATCAATTGGATCTCATCCAATTCCTAGATCCGGTAGGTGGACCTCCAAGTCCGAAACATATATACAATATATATGCCAATATATCCAATATATTTTCCTAACCTTTTCCTCTGAATCAACTAAGCCTTGGCTTTGGCACAACAAGCTTAATGATTCCAGTTAAGCAGGACCCATTGACGTGGGAAAGCTTTGTAATCAATGTCGATGGACAAGAAGTGATCTTGACTTTGGCCAACAAATCCCAACTTGGACAAGACACTGATATGGAACAAAGCTTTCATGATTCAAACACATCAGCGATTGACAAAGGTCTTGACTTTGGCCAACAAACCAGTGCCAATCTTGGATCTTGAGTAAGAATCACTCAATGGAAGGAAATATCGCTTAATATGTTTTGAGGATTTTCACGTAAATTGGCAACCAATTTATTATCTTTGATTAGGTCTCATCATACACCCTTAAGCATGCATTCTAAACGCATAATAAGGCGCGAAAGTAAATTAATAACGATATGCGGATGGATATTTAAAAACTTATTCCTAGAACTAATCACTCCCTTTCATCTCCCCGGCTAGCACTATTCTACTTCTACCCAATTATATAATACAACAATAGAAAACTCATTACATTGAGGGGAATTAGGTGAGAAGAGAATACAAAGAAATAATGAGAGATAAGGCTGGACACGCAGGTCCAATTTAATAAATTCTAAATTTACAACAATTTCCAAAATTGCCCTTTCCCTTCTAATATCCATCCGATATACGCTATTCATTCAACACATTCATGTATTCAGTCATAGCATGCAATTCAATCAATCTAATCCAATTAATTAATCTTTGAATTATGTGATCATCCAATGTTCAAACAACGATTTGATTTTACGCGAGTCCAACTCGTTTGAGAATAAATACTCAAAGTACGAATTCTTGAATTATATCGAACTACTCGTTAAATCTAATTTAATTTGTATTCAATACTAATTCATTTATTTAATTCCAAATTAAATAACTACACTTTTTAATGCGCTTTAACGACTTAGATTCTAAATCAAATCTAATCGGGTCTCAAAGCCCAACTAACATCCAATGTTGTTTAATTAAAGTCTGATGGGCTTTTAATTGATTTCATAAGGCATGGGCTTTGGTCAATATGGGTCAAACCCAATTACCAAGCCCAATTAAGGAATCACCCTCATTTGCCAAGAAACCAATTTCGGCCCATAAGGCCCAATTAAACTTTTAAAGCCCATTTGTAATATTTGGACTTAATGGAATGATTTAGGCCCAACATGGATCCAATCCAATTGGCCTAAACCAACTTGGCCCAATCAAGCCCATTTGCCCAAATACAACAATTACAAACCCAATTCAAAATCAAGCCCAATTAATCAAATTTTAAAATTCCAAATTTTATAATTCAATTAACCAAAGTGTAATACATCAATTAATTATCAAAATTAATATTTCCAAAATACAAATTTAATCAATTAATTATGTATCCAATCGTTCAACTTATGTCCAACATTTTTGAATCAAAAAATCAAGTCATTACATGCTAGATTGGTCATGGCAATGGTGGGTTATTTTGTCTGATTTCATTTTTCAATGATATTGAATTTTAAATCAACATTACCCAATTGTTTCAAGTCATCCAATGATCAAAGAAATAAAAAATACCATGACTATAGGGTAATATTTACATTCGGCCAAACCATGTAATGGGCAAAAAATTGATCCAATCAACTTTTCAAGAAATTGATCATATACAACTTCAATACATAATCATTCAAGCATACTCAATCAATCAATTTTATCAAATCATGCTCAAATTGATTTTACCCAAATTTTACCCTAATTCATTTCATGCTCAAATTGGCTCATAGATACCATTGTTGGGTTTCTAGGTTTAGTCCCAAGATCAAAATAAACATAGAAATGTGAATGAATAATCAAAGAAGAGTGGCGGAAACACACTTACATTGATCGGTTTTGGATGTGTTGAGAAGCAAAAAAAAATTCCTCCAAGAACTCCTTATAAGATTCGACCAAGGTGGAAGTAGAAGCTCCAAGCTATTTCTTTGATTCCAAGCTCTCAAGTTGGTTTCCCTAACACCTTGATATGATTCCTTTGATGTGTGTGCTAGCACTCAAAAATTGCCACAATTTTTGATCTTGTTCTTGCAAACTTTCGGTCAAGGAAGAACAAAGGGGGGAGAGAAAAATTGCTTCCAATTTCGATAATGAGAGAGAGTGATAGCTTGTGTAAATTGTTTTCAAAAAACAATTAAATGATATACCAAATGTTTGTTTGGTAAAAGTCAATCAAAGCTTGACTTTGGAGTGTATTAGAAGCCACCACCAACTCCACCAAAACCCATCAACCGAAAGCAACTTAAGGTGACAAGTGAAGTGACATGTGATGTGACATGTGGGCCCCACTCGATTCAAAATGCGAGTGGGCCCGCAAACACTCACGGGCTCGGGTTCGCTAATTTCGAATAAACGAACTTCCGTCGCGACGTAATTAAATCGAATTTAATTAAATAATTATGCCTAGCAAAATTACTATTCACATCGCTTACGAATTAATTTTAAATTAACTCATTTGCCCGAATTAAAATCTAATTTTAATTCCGCGTCGAAATCTAATTTCGTTTAATATATCAAATATATTATTTTATCGATTAATTCCAAATTAATATTTCTCTCTCTTCAAATAGTACTTTATCCCAGATAAAGTCTCTCCGCAATTAATCCCAGATTAATTATGCTCGAATCATACATCATCGGTGAATCTTCGGGAAGCGACCCAAGAGATCCCTGGATATTTTGGCAGTAAATCCGGTCGTCGGACTATCCGAACACGTACGTACCAAGTACTATGTTTTTACCGATTTACGAGACAAGGTTGGCTTCTAGCAAAGCGCCATGCCTACCCAATTCTCCAGAAATATTCTTAATGAAATATACGATCTATATCAGGCGTAGTATATGTAGTATTGCATATTGTGATCTAGTATCGGATGTCACATGCAAGGCCTGGGGCTGGAATAGTGTCTGCCCCGTACGAAGCATATATCAGATCACTAGCAACTAGTCTCTTTATTATCGGATAATCATGACCTAGTCATATTATCCCGATGGTTGCAACCTTTCAGAGAACCTGTTCTGTATCCCTGCGTGACCATCATCTCCATATGACTGAAGTGATACTTCCATCTTGACATCACATCCAATATACTACGATTCTCAATAAACCCAGAAGAGGCGTACACAGAACCTGTTAAAGTCCTGGACGACCAAAACCAAAGCGTATTGATTGTCGCAAGTACTAGCGATGCAAGTCTCAGGTTAAGACCAAATACACCTACCCTGATGCGGATTCCCATAGACACATAGTCATACTACCAATGGGATTCTGCGGGGTCTATCCAGAGCGAAGCTGTTTTCTGTACCATCGGTAAAACACAACCTCCTATCACACTTGCATAAGTATCCAATACTTAAATACATGAGAATTATGTTGTTACGCTTCCATAACACGCACAAGTGCAATACTAGTCTATTCCGCATTATCGATGTCCAGTCTCGATAATACTACGACTAGGGATATTTAATGTTTAAACCTTTATGGATTGATACTGTCTCATATCTTATCAATCCAGAACTAATAAAAAGGACTTTCATCATTCACACATTTAAGTAATCTAATTACGAAATGATAAAAGGCAATTTCCATTGCTACATAATTAATTTATACAAAAACACAATGTCTTTTACAAATAGTGACGCTATGGGTCATAACTGTCCAACACCCACTACCTACAAGATCATCATCAGCATGGATGTAATATTTACAGAAGATCAACTATAAAAATAAGGAAATGATAGCACTTTAAAAGAAGGTACAAAAACTACAAGAATACTGGTGAAAAATAATTCATAACAAGAAAATTCAGATCCTTCTGAAGCAGTACCAGAGCACGAGATACCAGAACCAATCAAGTTTGAGCTTCTGAAGTTTTCCGATCAAATCGAGAGAGAAGTCCTCCAGGTTCGCACTCAGAATATATTACGGAGAGTAATATTACATACTATCTTCTAACAGAGGATGGAAAGCTATCAACTTTCCATGAAGTTACAAATAACGTAAATACATCTTTTTGGATGACAACAATGCAAGAAGAAATATAAGTTTTACACAGAAACAATACATGAGATCTAGTACCATTACCACGTGAAAGAAAATCCATTGGTAATAAATGGATATACAAGATCAAGCGAGATAGCAATGATCAAGTGAAGCGATATCGTGCACGATTAGTGGTAAAAATATATTCTTAGAAAGAAAGGATTGATTTCAATGTAATATTTTCTCCGGTGGTTTGACTTACAACAGTCAGAGTAGTCTTGGCTATGTGTGCTACTTTTGACCTATATCTGAAACAGTTAGATGTAAAAACTATATTTCTTCATGGAGAACTTGAAGAAGAAATTTATATGCTCCCACTAGAATGTTTTGCTGACATAGGCAAAAAGAACTTGGTTTGCAGGTTGAACAAATCTCTATATGATCTCAAATAGAAGTCGAGATGTTGGTATAAGAGATTTGATTCTTTTATTATTTGTCTTAGGTACAACAGTCACAGTTCAGACCATTGTAAATATTACAAGAGAATTGGAAATAATGACTTTGTTTTTTTGCTGTTGTATGTGGATGGCATGTTAGTAGCTGGCCTTAAAAAAGATCGAGTCCAATAATTAAAGGCACAATTAGCTAGTGAGTTTGACATGAAGGATATGGGATCAACAAATAAGATTATGGGGATGCAAATAAACCGAGACAGAAATAATAGGAAGATTTGGCTTTCTTAGAAAACTTACTTGAAGAAAATCTTACGACGGTTCGATATGGAAGATTGTAAGCTAATTTCTACTCCACTTTCTGTTAATCTCAAATTATCCTCATCTATGTGTCCTAGCAATGAAGCTGATGTTGGAGTTGGTGCTTGGAGCTGCAATTCGAATAATGTATTGTATTGTATATTATATTTTATTATTTATTAATAAAATAACTATATTTTCATTTCAACCTTGTTAATGGTAATGTCATTATGCATATTAAATTGATATATAAATATGCTAAGAATGACATCGACCTTGGAATAATCATATAGTAATACTGGACACTGGGTGACCCAATATTATGATAATACTACTATAAATAATTCTTAAAGCAAAATATTCATAGTCATTGGTTTTGGAATACATTCGAATTCCTATACCCTAGAAGACTAACATATGTCGTATATTGAAATTGGAGTGCCAATGGTTTAACCCGATGTACCACGAGTAAGGGAGGCTCTTATAGACATATGGGTATTCCTTGGAGTGAATACTGAATTACTCACAGGTGATTACGAATAGTTGGAAATACACGCCATCGTCAATATGAGTCTCCTAGAGTTGAGTAGCATATGTGATCATTTGACTATATGATAACATTGATTTTTAGTGTAATCCTCCACACTTTGATGCCATATATGTCAGAGACCTTTCATGATTTTACCACCAGATGTTCATTGGGTGTGGACCTATGCACTCGTTAATCAAGTGCGTATCAAGATAGGATCTGTCGGCCCATATATATACCATAAGAGGTTTAGGTAGCCATGTATATAAGTCTCGATTCTTAAGACTTTGGCCAAAGCCGATCACTTATGGTGGATCACATATATCAGAAATGGTGTTTTGATTAGTTGTAAGGAATCGTGGACATGTCGACATGAGATGTGCGCCTCGGAAACTTGTCGGTGTAATCTATGTTTGCTAAGCACAACTCGGATAGCCTACGCCAGAGGGATTGTTAAACATATATGATGACCTCGACTTGTATAGCTTCGAAAGGTCTTTCATGTTCTTCGCGAATTCGGAGGTGGCCGAATTGCGTACATATAAGCTAATCTTATATGCGAATGTGTCTGCACTTAGAGAGTCTCACAATATGAAGTGTACTGATTGAGCAATTGGGTATCCGATTAAATAATATTTGATATTATAATTATGAACTAAATAATTAAGTGTTATTGGATAACATTAACTATTTACTTTGACATAATTGGATTAATTAGATTAATCCAAAATCACACAAGGGCTTTGTTGTAATTTCATAAATATCTCTACCATTGGAGGATATTTTGGTAGTTATAAATATGTAATAATATGTGTATTTGGTTTGATTTAGTTGGATTAAATCAAAGTTTTAGACAAATGTGATTAGTCACACCTAATTATAATGTGATTAGTCACACCTAATTATACATATTTGGACAAATTGGATTAAGCCTACATAAAAATTGATTAGAACTTTGATTAATTAAAACTTGCATAAGTTTTTCTATAAATGGAAAGCTTGAGCAAGCTTTTAATAAATCTTGAGAAAGATTAAAAAGCAAGAATTAGAGATATTAGCCTAAGTAAAAGAAGTGTTTACAAAAGCTTTGGAAGAAGGAGAAGTTTATGTTTAAATTACAACATTTCAACAAGGAGAATAATATGGAATCTTATAACCAAACTTGCTAGCTTTGGGAATTCTCTACAACAACAAGTAGAAGAAGATCAGACCTTGGAACCAAGCTTGTTAGCTTTGGAAGTTCTCCATAATATTTCAACAAGGAGAAGAAGATTGGATTTTGGCATCAAGCTTGCTAGGTAAGTTTGATACTAATCAAAGCTATATTTTAATTAGTGAGTTATCATTATTAACACCTATAGTGATAAATTATGTATTGGATATATAATAACATAGCTTGATGTTGAAATTAGGCTAATTAATTATGTACGAATGCTTTGTAAGCATAAACACAATATGCTTGTAATTGGGTCAGAATGTTCATATTGGATATGGAACAAAAAATTAAAGTTTTTTGAACTTTAGATGATAGCTTGGAGCTATTACTACCATTCTAGAATGACTTGACCACCTTTGAGTGACCTAGAATTATTCATGAGTCACTTTTTTGTGGGGTTCTATTTTGGTTTAAGATTTGATTCAAAGGAAATGCATATATGTATTTAGAATACATGTATGTTTGTTTTATAACATTTGTTGATGTTGGTTTTGATGTTAAAATTAGACTTTTAGGTGTAATGAAGTGTTTGGAGAAAATTGGAAGTGTTTAGAATTGGATTAAAGGCAAAAATGCTTTTTGCCAATATTTTACACAGAGCAGCATCACAACATCGATCTCCAGCGTCACGACACGGGGCTCTTAAAGCTTCGGGCGTCGCAACGCTCACCCTTGCACGTCACGACTATGAGCATTCACAAATTAGGCGTTGCGACTCCCAAGCCCGAGCATCGCAACACGCCGATAGCTACTGCCAATGAGCTCTAAAACTTCATTTTCTCTGTTTTGAAGTTTCCGGGCTCCGATTTGTTCCCTATTTTTTCCTACTGACTCATAACATAATATAGAATTCTATAAAATAATTTAAAAACACACATATTCATGATATCAATGGGTTAGACCCACTTCCACTACACGTGACACCGATCCGACCCTAGAGGTCTCACATTTGCCCTAACAGAATGGTATTAGTGTAAGTCTTAACCATACAACACATGTGGCATGTTTGACATGTATTTCAATCTATGCCTCTATAATTTTAATTTAATTATGCATAAGTCATATTGGATATGCATTGCATGTTTTCAATTAAAATTTTTATTTTGACCCAATCATGTTTATGACTTTATTGTCAAAAATCTCACGTGATTAGGTGATTATTTTATTTTAAGTAATAGTATTAATAATGTTGGAGAATTATTGGATGGTCCGTCTGTTCAATATGCAGATGAATGAGTTCTTATTATTAATGCCCAATACCATCATTATTGTGTTGGCATAAATGGTTGAAACTTAGGTCACTCTGGTAAAATATTAGATGTAGTATAATGAGTTGACATAGTCACCCAATACTGTCATTATCGTGAGGGTATACATCGATAAATATACACCTCGAATATGTTTTAATCCGATATCGTCATCTTTGAGAGGATAAAAAATGGTTCAGTACCAAACATAAGAGTCACATGAATGTGATTGACCTTGGAGGTCTACCTAATGAGTTTATGAAAACCAAGACCGTCATTATTATGATACTTGAGTAAATATCATGGGATCCACTTCCCGCTATGAAATTTTGATTGTCAAATATCTATTTTTCCATTAAGAGAGATTACGGAATTATGTAAAGTAGAGAGCGAGTACTAATAGATTTAAAATCCATAATCGTATTAGTATTTTTATATTGAAATGAATATGTTCTGCTATTGTTTAATTATTGTCTTGTAGATGGTTGCCACAAATCCATTAGCGTGACTTTTGGATTCTAATAAATTGAAAGGAGCCGAGAACTATTTTAAATGAGAAATGAACATCCGTATTGTCTTGGAGTTAGAAAAATTGAGCTATGTACCAATCAATCCATTGCTTATTGAAATCGATCCTGATTCCACTCTCGAAGAGCGAGGGGCTTTTGAAAAATGGAACGATGATAACCTAAGGGTGAAATCCCATAATTTAAGATATATGGTTCCAGATTTCTTAGACAGTAGATAGAGGTACATGTTGCTTGGAGTATTATGAGAACACTCAAGGAGTTGTTCGAAGCGAATCAAGAAATTGAAATATATATGGGAGATCTAAGGAATTGTTGTTAGTGTCTCTAAGACATGCTCAAGATCTCTAAACATGATTTGCGTGTGAATTAACCAAGTAAAGTTGCGAAATTACTTACATTGAGTTGGGAGAAATTTCAAAAATTCCTTTGAATGGATGAAGCTTCAAGCTTTTGATTTGTTGTTTTAACCTTGGGTGAGTTTCCTTATCACCTCAAATGACACCAAAAGTGCTAACTTTGTGAAAATTTTTGGAAGCAAAAATTTCCCTTCCAAGAAGAAAGAATTCGGCCAAGTGAGAGCAAAGAGAGAGATGAGTGAATAGTTGGTGTTATTTTGGTTGTTGTGTGTTTTAAATAATCAAATTAATGAAGCCAATAACTTCCATCAATGTTTAAGACATTTGATGTTATTCAAGGGTCCCACCACATTTAAATTCCAAATTTAAGTTGGCTTATCCAACACACAACTTGTCTTGGGCACGAGTTCGTTTAATTCCGAATTAAACGAATTTGTCGTCGCGACATAATCAAATCCAATTTAATTAAATAATTATGCCTAGCAAAATTATTACGAAAGTCGCTTACGAATTAATTCCAAATTAATTCATTTGCTCGAATTAAAATCCAATTTTAATTTCGTATTGAAATATGATTTCAATTAATATATCTGATATATTATTTTATCGATTAATTCTAAATTAAACACATTCTCTCTTCAACACGAATTTAATCCCAGATAAATTCTTTCCGTAATTAATCCCAGATCAATTTTCTCTCACATAATTAATCCCAAATTAATTCTATTCATGTCAAATGTCATTGGTGAATCTTTGGGAAGCGACCTAAGAGATTCCTGGATATGTTGGCAGTAAATACGGTTGTCGGACTATCCGAACACGTGCGTACCCCGTACCACATTCTCACCGATTTACAAGACATGGTTGGCTTCTAGCAAAGCACTGTGCCTACCCAATTCTCTGGAAATATCCGCCGAAGAATGTAATCATTATCACGTATAGTAATATAATGTAATGTGTAATATGATCCAGTATCTGATGTCACATGCTAGGCCTAGGACTGGCTCTATGTCTGCCCCGTACGAAGCATATATCAGATCCCGAGTGACTAGTCTTCGTAATCAGAAAGTCATGACCTAGTCATACTTTCCCGATAGCTGTAACTTTTAAGAGTACTAGTTTTGTATCCTGTGTGACCATAATCTCCATATGACTGAAGTGATACTCCCATCTTGACATCATATCCAGTACACTACGATTCTTAGTAAACCCAATACAGGCGTACACAGAACCTGTTAAAGCTCCAGACGACCAATATCAAAGTAAACTAATTATCGCAAGTAATAGCGACGTAAGTCTCAGATTAAAGATCACATACACCTACCCTAATTCGGATTCCCATAGACACATATTCATACTACCAATGGGATTCATAATGGGTCTACCCAGAGCGAAACTATTCCCGGTCCAACTGCTAATAGAACATCTTATTACACTTGCATAAGTATCCAATACCTAAATATATGAGAACTATATCGTTAAACTTCCATAATGCGTACAAGTGTAATACTAGTCTATTCCGCATTATCGATGTCCAGTCTCGATAATATTACGAGATGATTAAACTATTCATGGATCAATATTGTCTCATATCTTATTAATCCGATTTAACCATATGGATTTTTATCATTATATATATATCCAAGTAATCCAATTACAATAATGATAAAATATCAATTTCCTTTTGTCATATAGTTAATTTGTACAAAAACATAATGTCTTTTACAAATAGTGATGTTATGGGTCATAATTGTCCAATAATTATTCTGTGCTACGCTCAAGGATGGAGAAGCGTTTAGCATTCATATTTTCAACATGATAAGCCAGATCCGATTTTTGGAATGACATGGCATAATGATCGATGAATGATTAGGCTGAAATTTGATTCTATCTTCTTTGCATGGTACTTACACTGGCTTTGTGTTAAATTTTCATATGTATTCGACGAAAGCCAGTTATGAAGAACTTCATAACATGTTAGGAATGACGGAACAAGATTTGAAGAAAGATATTCCCACTTTTTACCTCTGTGGTGGAGTAAGTTCTTCAAAGAATTCTAGAAAGTCGAAAAAATCCAAATAAGAAAGAAGAAGATATCAAAGAAAAAAATCCAAGAAGCACGAAATTGAAAGATCGCATGTAGCTTGTGATGTATGTATACACTGCAAGAAGTCTGGACACTGGAAATAAGACTCTTCAGAGCTAAAAGGAAAGGCAGGACCCTCAAGTACGCTTTGTATTTTTCCTATTATTGACATCTCATTAACTTTATATGCAAATAGTGTATGAGGGTGTTAGACATCAGCAGTCCCACTCATATATGCAACTTCATGCAAGTCATGAAAGTTAAAAAAGGATAAACAAAGAGGATATCTAGTTTTGAGTTGGGAATGGTGAGACATTGGATGTTAAGGCCATAGGAATGGTTTTCTAAATCTCCCTAATGGATCTAAATTATTTTTACATGATTATTATTATGTACCCTCTCTTATCAGATAGATAATATCGTTACCGATATTGGATAATGAGAGATATGAAATAAACATTAAATATGGTGCTATATGTTTATATGATAAAGATAACTATTTGATATATGAATGTTATTTATCTAACGGTCACTATGTTTTAGAAGCATGTCGAGATGTCTTTAATGTAGAGGAAAATATAAGTAAAAAATCTGAATTAAATAATATTGAATTATGGCATATGAGATTGGGCCACAAAGGTGTTAGACATCTATCAAAATTGGTTAATGATGGTTTGATTAAAGATCTTACCTTAGATCATTTTCTAATTTGTGAGTCATGTATCCAAGGGAAAATGATAAAGGCTCCATTTCTTGGTGTACATAGTGATGTGTGTGGTCCATTAAATCATGTTGCTCATGATCAATATACTTCGTGACTTTTATGGATGATAAGTCAAGATATGTATATGTCTATTTGATGAGACATAAATCAGAAACATTTGAAAAATTCAAAATCTTCTGAAATGAGGTAGAAAAATAAATCGGGAAATTCATCAAGTGCCTTTGATCAGATCGAGATAGTGAATTTATGAGCGATGAATTCAGAAATTATTTAAGAGATAATGGGATTCTCGCCCAATATAGCCCACTAAGAACTTCTCAACACAATGGTGTGTCTGAGCGAAGAAATCATACTTTATTGGATATATACGATCTATGATGAGCTATATACAGATCTTCAATATTACTTTTAGGGTTACGCTTCACTTATTGCAAACCCTATATTTAACAAAGTTCTATCGAAAGCTAATTCTATGACACTATATCAGATATGGTTTGGTAGAAATCATAATCTTTGATATTTAAAGATTTAGGGTTGTCCTGTATACGTTAGAGTTGCGCATTGGTATAAACTAGCACCCATAAGGTATAAATATAGGTTCGTTGGATATCCTAAAAATTCTTTGGGATATCAATTCTACGATTTTGAGTAGTGAAATGTATTTGTTGCTCGTTTTGCCACTTTCTTGAAAAGGAATTTCAGAGAGAAAGTGAGAATTGTAGAAAAATTAAACTTGATGAGTTTGATCCCAACATTGAGGAACCAGAGATCCAACTAGGTGAAAGATCTACAATACATGTTCTACATAGGTTCAAAAGAATATCAAGGCCTCCGGAGAGATTGTTTTTAACATCTGATGCGAGCCATGTTATTATTCTCTTGGAGGAAACAGATCTGATTGCGTATCGATAATGGATATCGATTCTGAAAAATAGCAGGAAGCCATAAAGTCCGGGATGGATTCTGTGCATGACAATCAAGTTTCGGACTTGGTTGAACTTCCTGAAGAAGTTAAACCTGTTGGTTGTAAACTAATTTATAAAAAGAAACGAGGGCCTAATAGAAAGGTGGAAATCTTAAGGCCTAACTGGTAGTAAAAGTGATTGACTATGAGGAAACTTTTTCACCAATAGCTATTTTAAATCAATAGGATTCTTTTAGCCATTGATGCTTATCAAAATTATAAAATATGGCAGATGGATGTGAAAACCGCGTTCCTAAATGGATTCCTCGAGGAGGATATCTATATGGAACAACTAGAAGGTTTCGTATCTAGTAAGACTTCAAACTTAGTTTGTAAGCTCAAAAAGTCTATTTATGGACTTAAACATACATTCTAAAGTTGGAATCATCGTTTTAATGAGATAATTAGATTATATGGATTCTTCAAGAATGATGAAGAACCGTGTGTTTATAAGAACGTTAGTGGGAACATGATAGTATTCTTTGTATTGTATGTATATGATATCCTTATAATTGGAAATGATATATGATTGATGCAAAATGTGAAAGCCCACCTATGGGTGAAGTTTACTATATACTAGGTATAAGGCTCTACCGAGATAGAGTTAGGAAGCTTACATGGTTGTCGCAATCCATATACATAGATAAAATGTTAGAAAGGTACAGTTTTACTAACTGTAAGGCAGTAAATGAACCTTTCCGATACGACATACATCGTTCGTAGAAAATTGCACCTCAAACTGAAGAAGAAAAAGTTAGAATGTCTAACTTGCTATATACTTCTTGTATCGGAACTATTATGTTTGTTATGCTATGTACAATACCTGATATCAGTTTCAACATTAATGTTACTAGTCGATATCAATATGATCAGGGTAATGATCATTGTACAGTCGTGAAACATATCTTGAAATATCTTAAGGGTATTAAGGATAAGTTTCTCATATATAGAGAATAAGAGCTAAAAGTTAAGGGTTATATAGACTCCGACTTCCTGGGAGATCCGAATGATAGAAAGTCTACAATCAGATACATATTTACCTTTGATGGCGGTGTGGTTAGTTTGCGATATTCAAAGCAAGGCTTAATAGCTGATTCCACTGATGTGGCGGAATTTATAACGGCTTCGGAAGATGCTAAAGAAGCTATTCGGATTAGAAATTTTATCTCAAAACTTGGCATTATGCCTAGTACTGAGGATCCGATCTCATTATACGGTGATAATAGTGGAGCCATTGCGCAAGCTAAGAAACCAAGAGTGTATTTCAAGTCTAAACACATGGAAAGAAAATATCGTGTGGTTAGAGAGATTATTAAACGAAATGATATTGTGGCTTAAAAGTTCAAGGATAAGACAACATAGAAGACCCGCTTACTAAGAACCTACCTCTTAAGTTATTCAATAAATATGTGGAGGAGATGGGACTTCAGTACCGCTAGATTGGCACTAATCAAATGAGAGTTTTTTTGGAGTTGGTGCTTGGAGAGACAATCCGAATAATGTATTATACATTATATTTTATTATTTATTAATAAAATAACTACATTTTCATTTCAACCTTGTTAATGATAATATCATTATGCATATTAGATTGATATATAAATATACTAAGAATGACACCGACCTTAGAATATTAATATTGGACAATGGGTGGTACGACATTGGGATAACATTACAACTATAAACTATTCTTAAAGTAAATATTCATAGTCGTTGGTTTTGGAATATGGTCGAATTCATATAACCTAGAAGATTAGCATATGTCGTATATTGGAACTGGAGTTCCAATGGTTCGACCTGATGTGCCATGAATAAGGGAAGCTCGTGTAGACATGTGAGTATTCAGTGGAGGAAATACTAAATGACTCACATGTGATTCATAAAAGTTGGAAGTACACACCACCGTCAATAAGAATCTCCTCGAGTTGAGTAGCATAAATGATCCATGGACTATAAGATATCATTGATTTTGTGTTTGATCCCCCACACTTTAGTGCCATATATGTCAGAGATCTTTCATAGTCTGACCGCTAGATGTTCGTTAGGTGTGGACTGATGTACTCGTTAATTAAGTGCATATCAAGATAGGATCTGTCGACCCGTATGTGTACCATAAAGGGGTTTATGTTTCCATGTACGTAAGTCACGATTATTAAGACTTTGGCCAAAGACAATCACCTAGGGTGGATCGTATATATCGAAAATGGTACCTGAATAGCTATAAATAATCGTTGACATGTCGACATAAGATGTCCGCCTCAAAAACTTGACAATATAATCTATGTTTCCTAAGCACAATTCAGATAGCCTAAGATGGAGAGATTTTTAAACATATGTGATGACCTCGACTTGTATAGTTCAGAAAAGTCGTTCGTGTTCTTCGCGAATTCGGAGGTGGCCGAATTTCGTACATGTAAGCTAAGCTTATATGACGAATGTGTCTGGACTTAGAGAGTTTCACAATATGAAGTCTACTCGTTGAGCACTTGCGTATCCGATATTTTTGATAATAAATGATATTTGATATTATAATTATCAACTAAAATAATTAAGTGTTATTGGATAATATTAAATATTTACACTGACCCAATTGGATTAATCTAAAATCACACAAATGATTTGTTGTAATTTCATAAATATCTATACCATTGGAGGATATTTTGGTAATTATAAATATGTAAATATGTGTATTTGGATTTATTTAATTGGATTAAATCAAAGTGGTAGACATACAACTAATCCATTAATTAAACTTATTCTTGATTTAATTGGATTAAATCAAAGTGGTAGACAAAAGTGATTAGTTACACCTAATTATACATATTTGGACAAATTGGATTAAGCCCACACAAAGTTGATTAGAACTATTATTAATTACAAATTGCATAAGTTATGCTATCAAAGAAAAGCTTGAGCAAGTTTTTAATAAAGCTTGAGAAAGCTAAAACAAGTAAGAATTAGAGATATTAGCCTAAGTAAAAGAAGTGTTTAGAGAAGCTTTTGAAGTTCTCTACAACATTTCAGCAATGAGAATAAGATTGGATCTTGGAACCAAACTTGCTAGCTTTGGGAATTCTCTACAACAACAAGGAGAAGAAGATTGGATCTTGGAACCAATCTTACTAGCTTTGGAAGTCCTCCATAATATTTCAACAAGGCGAAGAAGATTGAATCTTGGAATCAAACGTGCTAGGTAAGTTTGATCTTCTCCAAAGCTATGTTTTCATTAGTAAGTTATCATTAGTGAGACATATAGTGATGAATTATGAATTGGATACATAATAACATAACTTGATGTTGAAATTAGGCTAATTAATTATGTAATGATGTTTTGGAATTATAAACCAAATATGCTTGTAATTTAGTCAAAATATTCATGTTTGACATGAAACAAAAAATTAAAGTTTTTGGAACTCTAGATTGTTGGACAATTATGACCCATAACATCACTATTTGTAAAGAACATTGTGTTTTTGTATAAATTAACTATGTGACAAAAGGAAATTGCTATTTTATCATTATTGTAATTGGATTACTTGGATATATATAATGATAAAAGTCCATATGGTTAAATCAGATTAATAAGTTATGAGACAATATTGATCCACAACGTTTTAATCATTAAATATACCTAGTCGTAGTATTATCGAGACTGGACATCGATAATGCATAATAGACTAGTATTACACTTGTGCGCGTTATGGAAGCTTAACATCATAGTTCTCATATATTTAGGTATTGGATACTTGTGCAAGTATAATAAGAGGTTCTGTTAGCCGTTGGACCGGGAACAATTTCGCTCTGGATAGAACCACTCGGAATCCCATTGGTAGTATGACTATGTGTCTATGGGAATCTGAATCAGGGTAGGTGTATGTGATCTTTAACCTGAGACTTACATCGCTATTACTTGCGACAATCAGTTTACTTTGGTATTGGTCGTCTGGAGCCTTAACTGGTTCTGTGTATGCCTCTATTGGGTTTACTGAGAATCGTAGTGTATTGGATGTGATGTTAAAATGGGAGTGTCACTTCAGTCATATAGAGATGATGGTCACACATGATACGAAACTAGTACTCTTAAAAGCTGCAGTTATCAGAAAAGTATGATTAGGTCATGACATTCCGATTATGGAGACTAGTTACACGGGATCCGATATATGCTTCGTACGGGGCCGACACAGAGCCAGCCCTAGGCCTAGCATGTGACATCTGATACTGGATCGTATTACACATTACATTGTATTACTACGCCTGATACAGATAATATTCCTCGAAGGATATTTCTGGAGAATTAGGTAGGCACGGTGTTTTGCTAGAAGCCAACCATGTCTTGTGAATCGGTGAGAATGTGGTACGGGGTACGCACGTGTTCGGATAGTCCGATGACCGTATTTACATCCAATATATCTAGGAATCTCTTGGGTGGCTTCCCAAAGATTCACTAATGACATTTGACTCAAATAGAATTAATCTGGGATTAATTATGAGAGAGAAAATTAATCTGGGATTAATTACGGCAAGAATTAATTTGGGATTAAATTCGTATATAAGAGAGAACGCGATTAATTTGGAATTAATCAATAAAATAAATTTAATAGTTAAATTAGATTTTTCTATTTAATTTATTTATTTGGGCTAAGATAATATATCAGATATATTAATTGAAATTGGATTTCAATACGAAATTAAAATTGGATTTTAATTCGAGCGAACGAATTAATTTAAAATTAATTCGTAAGCGACTATCGTAATAATTTTGCGAGGTATAATTATTTAATTAAAATGAATTTAATTATGTAGCGATGGGAAATTTGTTTTATTCGGAATTAAATAAACCCGGGCCCAAGTCTAGTTGTGTGTTGGAGAAGCCAACTTAAATTTGGAATTTAAATGTGGTGGGACCCATGACTTACATCACTTACCACTAATTGATGGAAGTGGTTGGCATAATAAATTGGATTCATTAATCAACACAACAACCAAGTTTTTGAAACTCACAGTTCACTCTCTCCCACTCTTTGCCATTTTCGAATTCTCTCTATTTGGTAAGGAAAATTTTTGCTTCAAAATTTTTCTAAAAGCTAGCACTTGAGGAGTCTAATGAGGTGATAGGGAAACTCTCACAAGGAGAATAACAACAAATTAAAAGCTTGGAACTTCATCCATTCAAGGAATTTTTGAAATTAAAAGTTATTCCGCAACTTTTACTTGTTAATTCACACATAAATCATGTTTAGAGATCTTGAGCATGTATTAGAGACACTAACAACGGTATCAGAGCCTTGCAAAACTTGATTTGAATCTAGGGTTTATAAACTTTATTTGGGAATTTTTTACTTGGAGCATGTAAATTCAAAATTGATTATTTGGTTGATGTTAGATGATGATAACATAGAGTTGTGCATCAATGGATTGTTGAAAAATTTATTAGATCAAATTTCCCCAAATCCTTTACCTTGGCCGAATATTACCCTAGTAATGCTCATGGTGATTTTTTTTTTGAAATTAGACTCTTGGATGTGTTAATAGCATGAAATAAATATTGAATGTTGATTTAATTGGATTGAAATCAATTGCATGATTAATTTCTTGTTAATTGTCGTGAGAAGCATGTTGTTGGAGATTTGATTTTGCTTCAATTTGTGTTGGACATGAATTGGAATGATAAGCATGATTAATTAATGTTTTGGAAATATTAGATTAGTTGGAATATTGTATTAATGTAATTTGGTTATATTGGGCTAATAGGCTTGGTTGGGCAAAGTTTGTTTTGGACAATTGGGTTGAATCCAATTGGGCCTAAACCATTTTAATAAAAGTCCAAAATATGTTTTGTGCCTTCAATTATCTAATTGGGCCTAATGGGCCAAAATTAATTTTTTGGCATAGGGTGATTCCTAAATGGGCCAAGGCATGATGGGTTTGATCCATAATGGCCAAAGTCTATGCCTAAAGAATTAATTAAAAGCCCATTGGACCTAATAGAAATAACACTGGATGCTAATTGGGCCTTTGAGACCCATTTGGATTGGATTTGGAATCCAAGACTAAAAAGACACTACAATAGGTGTAATTGTTTAATTTGGAATTAAACTTGAATTAGTATTGGATACAATTTAAATTGGATTTAATATTGTAGTTCGATATAATTCAAGAATACTTACTTTGAGTATTTATTCTTAAACGAGTTGGACTCGCATAAATCAAATCCTTGTATGAACATTGGATGGTCATTAATTGAAGAATTAATTAACTGGATTAGATTGATTGACAACATTCTATGTGTGAATACTTGGATGTATTTGTTTGAATAATGTATATCGGATGGATATTAGATGGGGGTAATTTTGGAAATTATTGTAAATATTGTATTTATTTGAAATTAGACTTGCGTGTCCAGCCTATCACCTCTCATTCTCATTGTATTTCTCTTCTCACTAATTCCCCTCAATGTAAATGAGGTTTCTTATTGTGTTATGTAATTGGGGTTTTAGAAGAATGTAAAGTGCTAGCGGGAGAGAAAAAAGAGAGATTTGTTCTAGGAACAATTTGTGAATATCCATCTGCATATCATTATATATTCATCGCGCCTTATTATGCTTTTAGAATACATGTTTAAGGGTGTATGATGAGACCTAATCAAAGATAATAAATTGGTTGCCTATTTAGGAAAAACACACTCACATTTAATATTAAGTGTTTCATTCCATTTAGTGGTTCCCTCTCAAGATCCAAGATTAGCTTTGATTTGTTGGCCAAAGTCAAGATCACTGTCTATCGCGGATCTGTTTGAACCATGAAAGCTTTGTTAACATCACATGTCTTGGGCAGTTATGACTTGTTGGCCAAAGTCAAGGTCACTTATGTTCATCGACGTGGATTACGAAATTTTCCCACTGTCAATGGGTCGCGCTTAACTGGAATCATTAAGCTTCAGAGGAAACAGGTTAGGAAATATATTGGATATATATTTCAGACTTGGATGTCTACCTATCGGATCTAGGAATTGGTTGGGATCAAATTGATCTTAGAGATCTACCTAGTTAAAATTTATACAGCTTGGTGGCCAAAGTCAAGGTTTTGTATTATTTAACAGGATCCTAGCCCACTAGGAAACTAGGTTTCCCGAGTACTCAACCGAGGGTTGGAGGCTCGCCAAAAAATAGTGAGAGGCTAGTATTAAATTTGCAATTTCGTTTAATACTCGCTAAAATGCGCGCTCTTTTATTATTTATCGTCATTATATATATTAGTTGGACTAATATTATTTTATTATTTTCTTTGAACAGTTAGACTGCACTCAACACTACTTTATTTGTAGTTGGTTATATAGTTGGACTATAGTAACCATTGCATTTGAGTGTACCCGAAATATTTGATTGGATAGTTGGACTATAACAATCAAGATGGCTAGAAAGATTAGCATTAGAGACATAATCATGGGTGAGAGATGTCTTTAACGGCGTAAATTTTTCAGACTGGGAAATGAATCTCAAGATAGTCCTATGAGCTGAGAAGTTGCTCTATGTTATAGAGAGACCTCTCAGGCCTGAGCCCGGACTTGAGCAGCCAGTAGAGCATGAGCTTTAGAAGACTAATCGTGATGATAACTCTACTACTTAATCTGTTATGCTTGCTGCAATGACTCCTCAATTTCATCGTCAGAACAAGGGATTGGATCCTTATGCGGTGATGTTGAAATGAAGGATCTTCACAGATCTAATCTTAGATCTCAGAAGTACAATTTGCAGAAGAAGCTCTTTCACTCTCGAATGTCTGAGGGTACATCTGTCGAACACTATGTGTCGTAGATGATTGCTGACATCGAACAGCTGGGCCAGCTGGGCATTACCTTCAAGGCCGTGACTTCCATAGATTTGATCTTACAGTCTCTCTGCCTGACTGCTAGGGCGGGTTCAGCATGAACTATAATATGATAAACCTAGAGAAAACTCTTGGAGAGTTAATGGCTATGCTGAAAGAGGCAGAGCCAGAGCTTCTGAAAGGCAAGAAGCGCAAGGAGCATCTTACTTCGACATCCAAGAAGGCCAAGGCTTGGCCGAAGCCTTCTGGGGGTGTGAAGAAAAAGAAAAAGAATGGTAAGGCTAAATCATAACAGTCTTCTAGAAGACAAATGACAAATCCCAAGACATCTGCCTATATTGTGGCAAACAGGGTCACTGGAAGCATGACTGCTGTAAGTACAAGGCGGACTTAGAGGAAGCGAAGGCGGGCAAGGCTCCTGCTTCAGGTATGTTTGTTATTGAAATAAACATGACCGCTACTGGTTTTAAAAATTGGATTTTTGATACTGGATGTGGTACTCAAATATGTACTGATGTGCAAGATCTGCAGATTAACATGAGACTAGCTTCAGGTGAGATCGACATACGAGTCGAAAATGGGACGAGAGTCGTGTTTTAAAACCGTTGGCACCTATGTTTTGAATCTGCCATCGGAGCATGTACTTACTTTAGGTGACTGTTATTTTGTACCTAGTTTGACTATGAATATCATCTCTGTATCTAGTTTAACCCGATGCGGGTATACCTTTTTATTTCGAAACACTGTGTGTTTTGTATATAAAGATGATATTATGATATGTACAGCAGATGTGAATAATGGTCTTTATATTTTGAATATAAACGAATCTCAAACATATAATATGACAAACAAAAGGCTCAAATTGAGTAAAACCATATGAGACTTATCTGTGGCATTGTCATCTGTGACACATTAACAAGACTCGTATATCCACTCTTTCGAAGAATGGATACTTGGACGGATTTGATCCTAATTCATATGATGTCTGTGAATCTTGTTTGTTAGCAAAAATGCCTAAAACATATTTTATTTATAAATGTGTACATGCCACCGAGCTATTAGTCATCGTTCATAGTGACGTATGCGAGCCATGTCTAGCCAGGCTAGAGGTGGATATGAATACTTCATAACCCTTACGGATGATGCATCACGTTATGGTTATGTGTATCTTTTAAAACACAAGTCGGAAACTTTTGAGAAATTCAAAGAGTTTCGACACGAAGTAGAAAAACAGAATGGCAAAAGTATTAAAACATTACGCACGGACCGTGATAGAGAATACTTAAGCAATGAGTTTCAATTCTTTCACAATGGACTCCTCCCGGAACACCTCAATTGAACGGTGTGTCCAAACGGAGAAATCGTACTTTTTTGGACATGGTAAAGTCAATGATAAGTCGCACAGAGCTATCAATTTCCTTCTGGGGACACGCATTAAATAGTGCAATACTTATTTGAATAAGGTTCCGTCAATTCTGTTGGACAGACTCCGTATGAGATATTGACATGAAAGAAACCGTTAAGTTTGAGCGACATGTACATAGTTCAGGTATTAGATACTTGAGTGATTGGCTATAGGCCAAGTGGGAGATTGTTGGACAACTATTTGTAAAGAACATTGCGTTTTTGTACATATTAACTATGTGGCAAAAGGAAATTGATATTTTATCATTATTGTAATTGGATTACTTGGATATATATAATGATAAAATTTCATATGGTTAAATCGGATTAATAAGATATGAGACAATATTGATCCACGAACGGTTTAATCATTAAATATCCATACTCGTAGTATTATCGAGACTAGACATCGATAATGCGGAAAATACTAGTATTACACTTGTGCGCGTTATGGAAGCTTAACATCATAATTCTTATATATTTAGGTATTAGATACTAATGCAAGTGTAATAAGAGGTTATGTTAGCCGTTGGACTAGGAACAGTTTCCCTCTGGATAGACCCACTCGGAATCCCATTGGTAGTATGACTATGTGTCTATGGGAATCCGAAGCAGGGTAGGTGTATGTGATCTTTAACCTGAGACTTGCATCGCTATTACTTGCGACAATCAGTTTACTTTGGTATTAGTTGTCTGGAGCTTTAACTGGTTCTGTGTATGCCTCTATTGGGTTTACTGAGAATATAGTGTTTTGGATGTGATGTCAAGATAAGAGTGTCACTTCAATCATATGGAGATGATGGTCACACAGGATACGGAAGAGTACTCTTAAAAGCTGCAGCTATCGGGAAAGTATGACTAGGTCATGACTTTCCGATTATGGAGACTAGTTACACGGGATCTGATATATGCTTCGTACGGGGCTGACACAGAGCCAGCCCTAGGTCTAGCATGTGTCATTCGATACTGGATCGTATTACATATTACATTGTATTACTACACCTAATACAAATGATATTCCTCGGAAGATATTTCTGGAGAATTGGGTAGACATGGTGCTTTACTAGAAGCCAACCATGTCTTGTGAATCAGTGAGAACGTGGTACGGGGTACACACGTTTTCGGATAGTCCGATGACCGTATTTACTGCCAACATATCCAGGAATCTCTTGGGTCGCTTCCCAAAGATTCACCAATGACATTTGACTCAAATAGAATTAATCTGGGATTAATTATGAGAGAGAAAATTAATCTGGGATTAATTGCGACAAGAATTAATTTGGATTAAATTCATATAGAGAGAGAACGCGATTAATTTGGAATTAATCGATAAAATAAATTTAATAGTTAAATTGGATTTTGTATTTAATTTATTTATTTGGGCTAAAATACTATATCCGATATATTAATTGAAATTGGATTTCACAACGAAATTAAAATTCTATTTTAATTCGAGCAAACGAATTAATTTAGAATTAATTCGTAAGCGACTATCATAATAATTTTGCGAGGTACAATTATTTAATTAAATTAGATTTTATTATTTAGCGACAAAAATCGATTAATTCAAAATTAAACGAACCCAAGCCCAAGTCTAGTTGTGTGTTGGAGAAGCCAACTTAATTTGGAATTTAAATGTGGTGGGACCTATGACTTACATCACTTGTCACTAATTGATGGAAGTGGTTGACATAATAAGTTGGATCATTAATCAACACAACGACGAAGTTTTTAAAACTCATTATTCACTATCTCCCTCTCTTTGCCAATGCCGAATTCTCTCTATTTGGTAAGAAAAAGTTTTGCTTCAAAAAGTTTCTAAAAGCTAGCAGTTGAGGATTTTAATGAGGTGATAGGGAAACTCACTCAAGGAAAATAACAACAAATCAAAAGCTTGGAGCTTCATCCATTCAAAGAATTTTTGAAATACCTCCGTAACAATGTAAGTTATTCCGTAACTTTTACTTGTTATTTCACACATAAATCATGTTTAGAGATCTTGAGCATGTCTTAGAGACATTAACATAGATGAAAGCTTGGAGCTATGACTACCATTCTAGAATCACTTGACCACTTATGAGTGACCTAAATTTGTCTATGAATCACTTTTTTTTATGATTCTATTTTGGTTTATGTTTTGATTCAAAGAAATGCATATATATATTTATAATACATGTATGTTTGTTGTATAATATATGTTGATGTTTGTATAATACATATATGTTTGTTTTATAATATATGTTGATGTTGGCTTTGATGTTAAAATTGGACTTTTAGGTGTATTGAAGTGTTTGGAGAAAATTAGATTAAAGGCAAAAATACTTTATGCCAACATTTTACACAGGACAGCGTCGCGATATTGATCTCTAGCGTCACGACACTAATCTCTTAGAGCTTCGGGAGTCACGACACTCACCCTTGTACGTCTTGACTCTGAACATTCGCAGATTAGATTTGTATATCCCAATCTCGAGCATCGCGACACGCCGACAACTACCGTTCATGAGCACTGAAACTTTATTTTGTTTATTCTTGAGTTTCCGGACTTCGATTAGGTTCCTATTTTTCCTACGAACTTATAAAATAATTTAAAGATACATATGTCCTTTATATCCATGGGTTAGATCTAATTCTGCTGCATGAGACACCGATCTGTTGGATAATTATGACCCATAGCATCACTATTTGTACAGAACATGGTGTTGTTGTACAAATTAATTATGTGACAAAGGAAATTTCTCTTTTATCATTTGTAATTGGATTACTCGGATATATAAATGATAAAAGTCCTTATGATTAGTTCCAGATTAATAAGATATGAGACAGTATTAATCCACAAAGGTTTAATTATTAAATATCTCTAATCGTAGTATTATCGAGACTGGACATCGATAATGCGGAATAGGCTAGTATTACACTTGTGCGTGTTATGGAAGCGTAACGACATAGTTCTCATTTATTTGGGTATTGGATACTCATGCAAGTGTAATAGGGTTCTGTTTACCGATGGTATGGAAACAGCTTCGCTCTGGATAGACCCCTTGGAATCCCATTGGTAGTATGACTATGTGTCTATGGGAATCCGAATCAGGGTTGATGTATTTGGTCTTAACCTGAGACTTGCATCGCTAATACTTGTGACAATCAGTATAATTTGGTTTTGGTCATCTAGGGCTTTAACAGGTTCTGTGTACGCCTCTTATGGTATACTGAGAATCATAGTGTATTGGGTTTGATATCAAGAAGGAAGTATCACTTCAGTCATATGGAGATAATGATCACACAGGGATACAAAACTGGTACTCTAAGTGCTATAGCCATCGGGGAAGTATGACTAGGTCATGACTTTCTAATCATAAAGACTAGTTGCTAGTGATCCGATATATGCTTCGTACGGGGCAGACACAACTCCAGCCCCATGTAACTGTTCCTAGAACATGCCTAGATCATCTAAGAGTGATTTGTGGGTGAATAAAATCAAAAAATTTACGAAAAATTCTCACATTGATCGGATGAGTTCAAAAATTTTATGCATTTCGGTGGAAGCTCCAAGTCCTTCTTGAGTGTTTCCAACACTTGGGTGAGTTTCCCTGTCACATTGATTCACTCCTTTAAGTGCTAGATTGGAACAAAATTTGAAAGATAAATTGCCCCTCCAAGAGTGCAAAGTTTCAGCCAAGAGAGGTGAGGAAGAGAGAGTTTTTGTTTTGTTATTTTGTTTCTAAAACAAAAGTGTTACACAATTTGACTTGTCAAAAAATGTGTATATGCTTTTCAAAAGCAAAAGCAAAAACAAAGTGTTTTGGAGAAGCTATCATAAAAGCTCTCAACCGCTTCCATCAACTTGAATGACAAGTGATGTAAGTTGGTGGGTCCCATAGTTAAATTTAAAATTCAAGTTGGGTGAGACTACACACTTCGGGCTCAGGTTCGTTTAATTCAATTAAAAATTTTCCGTTGCGACGTAATTAAATCTCCAATTTAATTAAATAATAATGCCTAGCAAAATTATTACGAAAATCGCTTGCGAATTAATTCTAAATTAATTGGTTCACTAATATTAAAATCCAATTTAATTCCGCTTTGAAATCTGATTTCATTTAATATATCCAATATATTATTTTAGCCCAAATAAATAAATTAAATAGTAAAATCTAATTTCACTATTAAATTTACTTTAGCGATTAATTCAAAATTAATCACGGTATCTCTTCTCGACGAATTTAATCCCAAATACATTCTTGACGCAATTAATCCAATATTAATCATTTCTCTTTTAATTAATCTCAGATTAATTTATTGCCGTAATTAATCCCAGATTAATTTTCTCTCTCATAATTAATCCTAGATTAATTTTCTGTTCGAGTCAAATCTCAACGGTGAATCTTCGGGAAACGACCCAAGAGATCACTGGATATGTTGGCAGTAAATACGGTCATCGGACTATCCGAATACGTGCGTACCCAGTACCACGTTCCTACCGATTTACAAGACATGATTGGCTTCTAGCAAAGCATCGTGCCTACCCAATTCTCCAGAAATATTCAACGAGGAATATATAATCTTTGTCAGGCGTAGCATATGTAGTATTGCGTATTGCGATCCAGTACCGGAATGTCACATGCTAGGCCTGAGGCTGGAATTGTGTCTGCCCCGTACGAAGCATATATCAGATCTCTGGTAACTAGTCTCTATAATCGGATAATCAGGACATTGTCATATTATCCATATGACTGAAGTGATACTTCCATCTTGATATCACACCCAATACACTATGATTCTCAGTATACCCAGAAGAGGCGTACACAGAACTTGTTAAAGCCTCGGACGAACAAAACCAAAGTATACTGATTGTCGCAAGTATTAGCGATGCAGTCTTGGGTTAAGACCAAATACACCTACCCTGATTCAGACTCCCATAGACACATAGTCATACTACCAATGAGATTCCGAGGGGTCTATCCAGGTGAACATGTTTATGTACCATCGGTAAACAGAATCTCTTATTACACTTGCATGAGTATCCAATACCCAATATATGAGAACTATGTCGTTACGCTTCCATAACACACACAAGTGTAATACTAGTCTATTCTGTATTATCGATATCCAGTCTCGATAATACTACGACTATGGATATTTAATGATTAAACCTTACGTGGATTAATATTGTCTCATATCTAATTAATTCCATACTAATCATATGGACTTTTATCATTTATATATCTCGGTAATCTAATTACAAATGATAAAAGAGCAATTTCCTTTGTCACACAGTTAATTTGTACAACAACACCATGTTCTGTACAAATAGTGATGCTATGAGTCATAATTATCCAACACCCCAGGCCTAGCATGTGACATCCGATACTGGATTGTAATGCGCAATACTACGTGTACTACGCTTGACAAAGATCTTGTATTCTATAGAAGAATATTTCTGGAGAATTGGGAAGGCACGGTGTTTTACTAGAAGCCAACCATGTCTTGTAAATCGGTAAGAACGTGGTACCGGGTACGCACGTATTCGGATAGTCCGATGACCGGATTTACTGCCAACATATCCCGGGATCTCTTGGGTCGCATCCCAAAGATTCACCGATGATATTTGACTCGAACAATATTAATCTAGGATTAATTAAGAGAGAGAAAATTAATCTTTGATTAATTACGATAAGAATTAATCTGGGATTAATTCGACTAGAAGAGAGAACGCGATTGATTTGGAATTAATCGGCAAAGTAAATTTAATAGTTAAATTGGATTTTACTATTTAATTTATTTATTTATCTGGGATTAAATTCGTCGAGAGGAGAGAATGCGATTAATTTGGAATTAATCGGTAAAATAAATTTAATAGTTAAATTAGATTTTACTATTTAATTTATTTAATTGGGCTAAAATAATATATTAGATATATTAAATGAAATCGGATTTCAATAGGGAATTAAATTGGATTTTAATTCTAGCGAACGAATTAATTTGGAATTAATTCGCGAGCGACTTCCGTAATAATTTTACTGGGTATTATTATTTAATTAAATTATATTTAATTGCGTCACGACGGAAAATTTGTTTAATCGAATTAAACGAACTCGAGACCAAAGTGTGTTGTGTAAGCCAACTAGATTTGGAATTAAGGGTGGGACCCATGACTTACATCAATTGTCAATAATTGATATAAGTGGTTGGTAATAAATTGAATTGGATTTGATACACATCATACCTAACAAGTAAAAATCAATTAAAAAATGAATTTTGGAATTCTTTATTTCTCTCTCGGTTTGGCCGAATGGCCATTAATCTTTCTTTTTCACTTTTTGGCAGAGGGGCAATAAATCTTTCATTTTGGCGAGAAGTTACTGTCTTCTTTTTGAAATAATAAAGGCAATTGCCTCTGATTTAAAATTGCAAAGAAAAAGGCAAATGCCCTCTATTTTTGTAGATTGGCCGAAAGGCCTTTGGTCATTATGGCCGATTGGCCTTGGCTCATCAAAAGGGCCGATTGCTTTCTCTATTAGCCGGAGCTCGCTTCTATTGGAGGGTGATTTGGGGTTCCATTTTTGTTCTTGCTAGCACATATGAGAGTCAAATGAATGTGATAGGGATACTCACCCATGAGCTTGAAAGCTTCAACATCCATGGAAATTTTAAAAGTCAAAGCCGATCAATGTAAGTTTATTCCGCAAACTTCTTGTTTTATTCACACACGAATCATGCTTAGAGATCCCGTGGCATGTCTAGGACACTTACATTGGTATCAGAGCGAGGTCTAAGCATGATTTGGATCCTAGGGTTTATACACTTTAATTTGGGTATTTTTGCTTGGAGCACGAAAATGCAAAATTGATAGTTTGGTTGAGCTTGTATGATGTTTAATTGGATTTGTGCATTATTGATTTTCTGATAAATTGAATAGATAAAAAATTCTCAAAATTCATGATTGGCCGATTACTACCCTAGAGATGACTCATGGTAATTTTTGAATTAGACAATTGGATATGTTGATTCACATGAAATTGAATGTTAATTGTTGATTTAATTAGATTGAAATCAAAATTGGATGTTAATTTCATGTATTGCCGTGAGTGTGAAGCATGTTAGAAGGGATTGATTGTGCTTTAATTTGTGTTGGACATGAATTAGATGTTAAGCATGATTAATTAGATTAATTAGTGTTTTGGAAATACTAGATTAATTAATTAATTGTGTTAATTACACTTGAAATGGATTAATATGTAATTTAGAATGTTATATTAATCTAATTGTTGTAATTGGGCTTAATGGGCTTGGTTGGGCCAAGTTTGGTTTAGGACAATTGGTTGGATCCAATTGGGCCTAAAACCATTTCCATAAAGTCCAAATATGACATATGGGCCTTTAAAATTTTTAATTGGGCCTAATGGGCCAAAATTGATTTTATGGCATAAAGGTGATTCCTTATTGGGCCTTGACATCTTGGGTTTGATCCATAATGGCCAAAGCCCATGCCTAGATAATTAATTAAAAGCCCATTGGACTTTAATTGAATAATATTGGATACTAATTGGGCCTTTGAGACCTATCAAGATTGCATTTGGAATCCGAGTCTAAAAGGCACTATTAAAAGTGTAATTATTTAATTTGGAATTAAATATGAATTAGTATTGGATACAATTTAAATTGGATTTAAAATATAGTTCGATATAATTCAAGAATACGTATTTTGAGTATTTATTCGTAAACGAGTTGGACTCGCGCAAATCAAATCGTTGTTTGAACATTGGACGGTCATTAATTCAAAGATTAATTAATTGGATTAGATTGATTGAATAACATGCTTTGTGTGAATACTTGGATGTATGAATGAATAATGCATGTCGGATGGATATTAGAAGGATGAGGGCAATTTTGGAAAATTGTAATAAATTTAGAATTTATTAAATTGGACCTGCGTGTCCAGCCTATTATCTCCTTATCTCATTGTATTTCTCTTCTCACCAATTTCCCTCAATGTAAATGATGTTTCTTTAGAAGTATTATGTAATTGGGTAGAAGTAAGAATAGTGCTAGCGGGAGAGAGGAAATTGAGAGATTTGTTCTAGGAATAATTTGTTGTATATCCATCCGCATATCATTATTAATTTATTATCCCGCCTTATTATGCTTTTAGAATGCATGCTTAAGGGTGTATGATGAGACCTAATTAAAGATAATAAAATGGTTGCCAAATCGTGACAAAAACCCTCATTTTATATTAAGTGTTTTTCCTTCCATTGAGTGATTCTCTCTCAAGATCCAAGATTGGCATTGGTGTGTTGGCCAAAGTCAAGACCTTTGTCCATCGCGGATGTGTTTGAATCAGGAAGGTTTTGTTCCATATCGTACGTCTTGGGAAGTTATGATTTTTTGGCCAAAAATCAAGGTCAATTCTTGTTCATCGACCTCGATTACGAAGCTTTTCCACTGTCAATAGGTCACGCTTAACTGGTTTCATTAAGCTTGTTGAGCCAAAGCCAAGGCTTATTTGATTCAGAGGAAAAAGGTTAGGAAATATATATGGATATAGGCATATATTGGATATATGTTTCGGACTTGGAGGTCCACCTACTGGATCTAGGAATTGGACGAGATCCAATTGATCTTAGAGATCTACCTAGTTAAGTTTCATACTACTTGTTGGCCAAAGTCAAGGTTATGTGTTATTTAATGGGATCCTAGCCCACTAGGAAACTAGGTTCCCCGAGTATTCCACAGAGGGTTAGAGGCTCGCCGAAAAATAGTGGGAGGCAAGTATTAAATTTACAATTTCGTTTAGATACTTGCCAATACGCGCTCATTTTTTTCGTCATTAATTATAAATATATTAGTTGGACTAATATTAGATTGTTGTTTTAATTAAACAGTTGGACTGTATTCAAACTACTTCATTTGTGGTTGGTTATATAATTGTATTATAGTAATCAATATTTGAATGTAACCGATCAATTGTAGTTGATTATATAGTTAGACTATAGTAATCATTATTTCGATTGTACCTGAAATCGTTGATTAGATATTTGGACTAGTGCAATCAAGATGGCTGAAAGATTAGCATTTAGAACATAATTCTGGGTGAAAATGTATTTAAACGGCTCTAATTTTCAGATTGGGAATAGAACTTCAGGATAGTTCTGGGAGATGAGAAGTTATTCTATTTGATAGAGAAACCTCTCGAGCATGAGCCTGAAGTTGAGCAAATAGTAGAGCATGAGCTTAGGAAGACTCATTGTGATGATAACTTTAGTGCTCAATCCGTTATGCACAGCCAGAGCTTCTTAAAAGGACATATCCCAAGTTACCTGCCTAAACTGTAGAAAATGGGGTCATTAGAAGTGTGACTGCCGTATGGACAAGGCAGACATGAAGAAAGTGAAGGCGGGACAAGGCTCTGACTTCAAGTATGTTTGTTATAAACATGTTCACTACTGGTTTTAAAATTGGATTTTTGATACTAGATGTGGTACATAAATATATGTACTGATGTGTGGGATCTGTTGATTAGTAGGATACTGGCTTCAGATGAGATCGACCTATGAGTCGGAAACATGACATGAGTCATTGTTTTGGCCATAGAAACCTAAGTTTTGAACTGCCCTTTGGGCATGTACTTAAATTAGGAGACTGTCATAATGTATCTAGTTTGACTAGGATTATTATCTCTGTATCTAGTTTAACCTGTTGCAGGTATACCTTTATATTATAGAACTCTAAGTGTTTTTGTTTATAAAGATGATATTGAGATAAGTACATTAGATGTGAATAACAGTATTTATATTTAGAATATAAATGAATCTCAAACATATAATATGACAAACAAAAGCTCAAACTTAATAAATCTGTTGAGACTTAAAAGTGGCATTGTTGTCTGAGACACATTAACAAGACTCGTATATCCATACTTTCGAAGAGTGGATACTAGGACAAATTTGATTCTAATTCAAATGATGTCTACGAATCTAGTTTATTAGGTAAAATGCCTAAAACGCCTTTTACTTGGCAAAAGTGTAAGTGCCATCGATCTGTTAGCCCTCGTTCATAGTGACGTAAGTGGGCCCATGTCTAGCTAGGCTAGAGGTGGATATGAATACTTCGTAACCTTTACGGATATGGCATCGCGTTACGGTTATGTGTATCTTATGGAACACAAGTTAGAAACTTTTGAATAATTCAAAGAGTTTCAATACGAAGTAAGAAAACAGACCGGTAAAAGTATTAAAACATTACGATCGAACTATAGTGTAAAATACTTAGACATGTAAGT